>JAJOOH010016257.1:0-23006 GCA_029582605.1 Solanum gracilifrons
ATCTTTCCATCCACCATCTCTAACCTTGTTCAAACCTTGGTTCCCACCTTGTCAATGATAATTGGTGTGAGAAACCCCCCCACCCCCCCCCCCCCACCCTCACTTGATTTCCCAACAATTGAACTTCTTCATTATATAATGACTCAAATTTTGTATCATCCTAGCATTGCCCACTATTAGTTCCAACCGCATTACCTGACTTGGTTCCACCTCGTATGACATGTTTGTATAACACATCAATTTTGGTCATCTTTTTTGCCATATTTCATCTCTTTCATGGTCACTCTTGATTTATTACTTAAAAATTATCACTTGAAGATTTTCCTCTCTATTGTGTCATGCTTGGTTAACCTTAGTCATATAATCAAGCAACAAAGCAGCCATCTCATATGGCTGTCTTATCATATCACCATGGACTAAGTGATTAGCCACACTCTTATCTGCCGATTCAAGAATGAAATAGAAGTACTGTAGCAACAAATTCTCTGGGACGCCATGCGTTGGACATTGTAAGAGTAGCCTTTTGAACCTCAACCATGCCTCATTCAATGGCTAACCTCTTATGGTCATAAAATTCTGAATTTTATAACGAATTTTAACCATCTTTGAGGGTGGAAAGAACCTCTTAATGAATACATCAGTGATCTTATCCCATAAAGTAATTGAATCATTTGGCAACTCTTCCAACCACCTTGTAGTCTCTCCCGATAAAAATAACGAGAATAATCTCAACCTTACTGATTCTTAGATATATTTTTTAGCACAAAGGGTCCACATACCTCCTTAAAATTCCTAAGGTGTTCATGGGGATCTTCGTGAGCCAAAACCCCAAGCATTCCTTTCATTTGGAGCAATTGTATCATAGTTTATGTGATGTGAAACACAGACCTCCCAGTTGTAGTGGGATTCAGATTGTTCTAGTGGTTTGAACAACATAAATATACATGTCATTCAAATCATCCACATGGTCATTTTGACTATAGTCACTATCATTGTCACTTCCATGCTCACTCATCTTGTCAACCTGCAAATTTGCAAACAACAAAACCAAACAACAACTCTACTATAATTGAACCAAATTAAAATCTCACTTCTAAATTAGAATTTTCAACTACCATTCCCTGGAAATTGTGCCATTTTTTATGACATTCATATCACCCTCCAAAACCAATTAAAAGAGTGAGCGATCGTTGTCAGTAAAAAACATAATGAAGAGTCGGGGTTTAATCCTACAGGAAATTGTGCATCTAGTGGATTTCTTATCTAGAAATATGGAATTTAAATCAGCTCATTTTTAAAAGTAACAAAATTGGGTGGATGGAACCACCAACTTAATCGAAAGCTTTGGTTATCAATTATCAAAATTAAGTTCAAAATTAAACAAATTCAAGAGTTAATAAGAAATCTAGGGGATCTAGGATTGGAAGTCAATCTCACGTAGGGGTAATTGTGCTACTCTATAGTGATGAACATTCATAAATATGCTAAGTAATCTTCATTGGCGCTAATTATCTTCCGATCTCAAGACATCTATGCATAGAATATTTCTTTCGGTCCCATTTATATGCCAATCCAAAACAACCAAATACCTTACTTTATTCTTTCTATCAAGAATATGTCAAATAGATCCCACCAATAACTTCTCTTTCAAGCAAGCCATAGACATCAAACCTAAATTACTAAAATTGAATTAATGACCCACTCCAATTAATCTCTTCCAAGCATCAACCGAGATCGGAAGTAGGAATTAAGTTCATAACCTTAAACAATTAGTTAACCCCATGGTAATTAGACCGAATTCATGTATTAACAACAAAAAAATAGAGAATAGAACAATACCCACTACATTAAATCAACACCCAACCCCATTAGAACACCTCTGAATCTTGGGGTTTTAGCTAACCATCACAAAACGTAAAGAAATTGTACCTTTCATGAAATCAACCATGGGTAATATGAAATCAAGCAATAAAGAGAAAACCCACTTTGGATTCAACTTCAAATTGTAAAATTCAAGTAGAAAGTTATAAAACTCCAAAAGCTTAGAGAACTGTTCTTCAAAGGTAAAAAATGTTCTATATAAATTTCTCTATTTTTTTCCGAACCCTTTTACAATTCTATTCTTTGGACTATTTATAATTTCCCAATTTTTTCGCCAAAAATCTAATTAATGACTGATTCAGTGACATTCGTCGGGCTCGCTGAACATGCTCGGAGGATCATTCTTCGATCTTCCGCATGCCTTGTGATGCTCTAGGCTTCACGTGTTTGAACCTCAGTTGGCGAACTTGATTGAGTCAACCTTTCACATTCGGCGACTCACCGAATACCACCTTAATCTTCCATTTCAGTTTTAAATCTTTGCCTTGCATAGTGTAACTTTAGGTGATGATTGTCAAGTCCGTCATCCTCACTAGGCACATCGCCATTTCCACTAGAGTTCTTCGACATTCCTTGGTATAACAAGTGCCATGCACTATCATGTAGGGCAAGATCATGCTTAGTAGGAGACTCTCCCTTCATGCTATGCGATCAATAATGTTCACTTCGAACTTTTTTTTTGCATTTTTGGTCCTTGTTTCAAACATCAGTCCTTTGCCTTGTCCACTTGCCTTCATAACTGCAAATCATCTGTATTCTATTATAAAAGGACAAAATTAGGAATTGAGGACACTAAATATTGATCTAAATCGACCTTAAATTATTTCAAATATATATCTGATCATGCTTGCTCTACTAAGTCTCTTTTATCTAGTAAAAAATTGTGTGATTGGAAGTATATATTACAGTGGACACACGTACAACACACATGCCCAAAAATTAGTTAAAAAGGAAATTGTATAATTGGATAGATTATATATTGACACTATCTTTGGAAGTTATACCTATGGAAAGTATTGGTGAACTGTGAGTTCAATTGGAAATAAAAAAAAAGTGAAAACTTTTTCCTCAAGCACAAATGCGAGGAGGAAAATCTCTATATAAGCTTCTAATACACAAGATGGGCTGAATATTAGGAAGAGTAATGAAACCTTTGTAGGAATTAATGTGTTCACTTTATTGATAGTTCTAATGGTCATTGGGCCATGTGAAGTTCTTCGTCATCAGATATCTTCCAGTAGTGGAGCCATGTTTATTGAAGGAGGTTCAACCGAATACCTTTTTTCAAAAACATTGTATTATGCATGTAGGTGAAATATCATTTTATGTTCCTGGTGCTAAATCATGATTCTTTATTTCCACTCCATGACATTGGTAAATGATAATATTTTATCCAATTGCAGACATTGAACTACTTGTTATTTACAATCCCTTATGTTTGATTTTAATTTCAGATATGTTGACATACTTGTTTTATTAAACCATGAGAAATGCTTTGACATCTGGTGTAGATACAATTAAAAGTATTCATTGTAATGTTCTAGATAAAATTCTACATGTCACTTTTGTTCCATTAATATTTACAAATATAATATCTAAAAGCCTGCTGCTTGAACGATTGAGGTAGCATTATTTCACAAATTTTGACACCATTAAAATTGATGCCGCTACTCTTAAATTCTTTGAGTTTATTGGAAGATCAAAATCCATTTCTTTCAGCAACGCTCCTATGCTTGAACAAGTTACTATGTTTTTCATAAGACAACTACTTTTGACTGATACATCTCTTGTTTTCTCTAATTTTACAAGGTTCTTCCATTACATGCCTTTGCTGCTGGAATCGTTTCTATGCAGTTCAACACTAGAGGTAATATACATTTTTTATCTAATATTAATTATATAAACTTACTACATAGTATAACAAAATGATGAATCTGATTGGTATATTTAAGTAATTTTTTACTTGCTTCTAGTACTTGATCAAGGGAGGTGTGCCAGAGGGTCCCCGACCACTCTAAACTATATGAAATCTCTCAATATTTTGACATTATCTTTTTAAAACGTGGCGGAGGTTTCATGCATTATTTAATTGATTACAAGTTGTCCTAAATTACAATATCTCACAACTAAATGTGTAAGCACTCTCTTGTTTTTTGAATTAAGGTAATTGAGTATGGTTTCTTCTTCATCTGAACTCGCTTAATTAACCATTATATTCCTCAAAAATTCTTTAATACCAAATGAATAAGTTTATTGGTACGGTGTTAAGATCCAAATCATTCTTGTATGGTGTTGTGAAGCTTTAAAGAGTTCATGTGAACAAGTTTGTCGGTCTTAAGATGGAAATGGAATTTATGAAATTTATATGGTATCTGGACCTATACTTGAGGAGATCTTCTTTTGAAATTTCGCATATCTATTTCTTCATTCGGGAAAACAAATGATCGATGGGAAGAAAGAATTCCTAAGAGCATCACCTAATGATGAATTCACATTTGAAGAAGTCGAGCTGGAAGATCGTGTATTAATTACGTGAACCCGAAGAAGTCATGGAAGTGCCTTGATTTTACTTACATATTATTTTTTGTACCATTTGTTGTGCTTTAGTTTTCCTATCATACCCTGTGATATACCGTGCGTTTACGGTATTTTTGATGCATTTCACTTAGAGTTGATGTGTGTCTTGCGGTATTTTGTTATTATATTTAATGTTTTTATATAATCTTTTGCACGAAATTGGTTCGAAAGTAGTTACAAAAAAATGGACTGAAATGGGAGCAACAGCAACTGACGAAGCCAACAACGAACCGTAGGTCCAATGACGGCCTGTAGGTGATGCAGCGTAGGTGAAGTTCAGGGGAGTATGACCAAGTGTAGAACAGCGGAGGCAAATGACACCCCGTAGAGTGAATGACGGACTGTCATGCACATCCATCATTTCGATCACAAGGACTGAGTTCCAGTACCTGAACCACGAAGGTGACCCACGGACCGTAGGTCCTATCGTCTATCAAAATCGCATCCTGAACTAATTTTCCTGATTTTCGTTTCCTAGTTGGTTTAGGATTTTAATACTATAAATATTAGTTGTTATTTCCGTTTTTGAGTTAGACGATATTGGAGACTTTTAGTTTTTGGTTTTTGGAATTATTTTGCTAACACTTAGCAACTTTAATTCCGGAAGCTAGTTTATGCAATTTGCACTTTGACTTTCAATTCAAGATTTCGGTTTTCATCTATTTTAACTGTAAGTTCATGATTCTTCCTAACAATAATATGAATTGTGAATTCTCAAGCATGAGTAGCTAAATCCAGAACTAGGGTTGTGGAAACCATGAGAAATTAACGACGTATGACTAATAACTAAGTAATTCTTGAATAGTGTTTATGCATGTATTATTAATCTTTTTGTTTAAAAGTCTTTCTAGCGGTGCGCAACATTAGAACTCACCTTGTTCCTATTTTCCTTATCAAGGGGGTAATGAATGAGAAAAAGATTAAACAACAGAGATTTAGTTAAGGATTTGCTGCTATCTAATAGTCTGACTTTAATCAGTTGACGTGAGGGTGAATACCGAACTCAATTGACACGATGACTAATCCATGGGAAAGGTAAATGTTAGTAAAGCACATACCTGTAAACTTACCAAGTTGCGAGGTGAAAGTTCCTACGTAGATTACCAATCACAAATGGATACCTAACTTATCAGTCTTGTATGTCAAACACTAGGATAGAATTTCTATTATTAGGAACATCGCATTAAGAGCTTGTGGGAAACACGTAAACCCTAGTTTCCATCTTATATTGATATCTCAAACTGTGAATCTTGTTTACTTGTTACTTATAAATAATATGTTACTTTATTTACAAATCCTCCCTTTTGTTACTTTTCTCGGAAATAGTTTGACTAAAATTAGATAATTGTGAGTTAAGTTTAAGTCTAAACCATATTCCTTGAGGGATCGACCCTAACCTTCAAGTAAGGTTCTTTACTTGATAATGATCGCTTATAATTCTTTAGGGAGGTGTAATTTTAGCGTATCAAATTTTGGCGACGCTGCCGGGAAATAAGGCTTTTATATTAAATTAACTTCATTATTGAACTTTAGTCAAGTATTTCCTCATTTTACATTTTTATTTTATTTTTGTTTTCTACAGGTCTCAACTCTAGTGTATGCCAAGTACACGGAGGGAAGAAAATCCCCTGGCACCTTACAATCTGGAATTAAGGAAAACTTTGAGTAGAATGGTTGGAAGAGGCATAAATCTTGGGGAATATATTGATCCTATCATAGAGGTTCATGGTGAGGAAGCTGTGTTACAACCTCCTGAAGTTGTTAATGTGCCCGCTTCGGTTCAAGGTGGTCATCTAATCGAAAATGTAGAAAGGGTGCAGAATTCGCAAGCACCGAAGGTTCATGATAACTATAGGGTTAACTATGATGAGGTTGGATCAACTGGGCCCGTTATTCTTCCTCGACTACTTGCGGGACATACATTTGTGGTGACTAGCATTCTTATGCAAATGCTTGCAACAATAGGATTATTTGCTGGGTTATCCAAGGAAAATCCATAAGCTCACATGGCTAAATTGACAAGTGTCTGTAAGAGTAGTGTTGGACGACCGGACTTGGATATGAACATCATAGGTTTGAGAGTATTCCCACTTTCGTTGACTAGTGACCCTGCTGTGTGGTTTTCTGAGCTGCCAAACAATTCGATATATACATGGGATCAATTTCATAAGGTGTTGATGGAGAGGTATTTTCCAGTGTCCAAGAAGTTGAATTACAAAGATAAACTGAATAATTTCACGACACTACCTTGAGAGTTAGTATGCAGTTCATGGGATAGGTTCACTAAATTCATGAGGAGTGTTCCGAATCACCATATAGATGATGAGTCACTGAAGAAGTACTTCTATAGAGGACATGTTGACAATGGAAAGGTTGTGTGTTAGATACTATTGCTGGAGAATCATATGGTGAGTGCACTTTTTAGTCAACTCTCTACTATTGTGAACCCACGCCAACCTAGCACACTTCCTAGCAATACCATCCAATATCCTAAAAATGATGGGCATTATATAGCAGTCACCACTCTTGGAGGAAACCTAACTATTGATCCCCCCCATGTCGGCTAAGGTTGAAACACTGATAGAAAAAGATAAGGATGAGAATGAGGTTACTGAAGATCTGAAAGATGATACAGAAAAGGAAGTTGAGGTTACCCAAAAATTTGTTCCCATGCCTAGACCTCCACCTCCTTTCCCACAAAGGTTGCTGAAAAAGACTGAAGTGGGAAAATATCGCAGGTTCATCGCTATGTTGAAGCAACTACCCATCAATATTCGGTTGATAGAAGCTTTGGAATAGATGAATCGGTATGCGAAATTTATGAAAGACTTTGTGACCGAAATGAGGGTTGTCAGTTTTGAGAATCAAGAGAAACTTCAACATTGTCATGTTATTCCAACTAGGTCACTTGTGGAGAAGAAAGAGGATCCTGGAGCTTTCAATATTCCTTGTACCATTGGCATATTACAATTTGCGAAAGCGTTGTGTGATTTGGGTGCCAGGATTTATTTGATGTCATTGTCCATTTATAAGAAGTTGGGTTTAGGAGCTCCAAAGCCAACTGTGATGCATTTACTTATGGCCGATAGAACTGTGAAGAGGCCTATCTGAGTGCTCCAAGATGTCCTTGTGAAAGTGGATTCATTAATCTTTCCGACGGACTCTGTGATATTAGATTGTGATGTTGATTTTTAGGCTCCCATCATCTTAGGGAGACTATTTCATGCTACAGGGCGTGCCTTGGTCGATATGGAAAGAGGGAAGATGAAGTTTCGATTAAACAATGAGGAGGTAACTTTTAACATTTGTATGTCTATGAAGCATGAAAGTTATCTTAAGTCCGTATCGGTGGTAAATCATATTGTGGAGCAAGAACCTGAAGTGTCTATTGAAGAGAAGTTATGTGTTGATGCACTAGCAGCGGTGATGATGAATTTTGACAGTGATGGTATTGATGACTATGATGATATAGTTGATGCACTTGATAGGTTCGAGTTTTGTTTCAAGCCAAAACGGTTGGAATTAGACATGAAGAATCAAGACACCCCACCTACAAAACCCTCTGTTGATGAGCCTCCTAAATTGGAACTTAAGGTTCTTCCATCCCACTTGCGCTATGTATTCTTGGGATAAAATAGCACTTTGCTTGTAATCATTGTTGCTGACTTGAGTGAAGGGCAAATAGAGGCCTTGGTATCTTGTAAAGGGCAAATGTTGCTCATAAAATTCAACTCATGCCAAACAGCAAGCCAAATATTGAGCATCAAAGGAAACTGAATCTTCCTGTGCACGAGGTTGTAAAAAAGGAGATCATTAAGTAGTTAGATGCTCGAGTCATATATCCCATTCCTGATAGTAGTTGGGTCTGCCCAGTCTAGTTTGTGTCAATGAAAGGAGGAATAGATGTGGTTCCCAATGCTAAAAATGAGCTTGTTCCAATGAGGCCGGTGACTGGTTGGAGAGTGTGTATGGAATATCGCAAGCTAAATGCATGTACTTAGAAAGAGCATTTCCCAATGTCATTCATGGATTAGATGCTAGATCGTCTCACTGGTAAGGGTTGGTATTGTTTTCTAGATGGTTATTCGGGCTACAATCAAATCTCCAAAGCTCTGGAAGACCAATAAAAAAGCACCTTCACTTGTCCTTATGGGACTTTCACTTTCAAAAGGATGTCATTTCGGTTATGTAATGATCCAGTGACTTTTCACCGTAGTATGATGTCAATATTTTCAGTTATGGTGGAGAACACAATAGAGGTATTTATGGATGATTTATCTGTGGTGGGTGACTCATTTGATGACTGTGTGAAACATTTGGTTGAGGAACTAAAACGGTGTGAAGAGTGAAATCTTATACTCAACTGGGAAAACTGCAACTTTATGGTGAAAGAGGGTATAGTTCTGGGTCATCAAATTTCGCAGAAAGGTATTGAGGTTGATAGAGCTAAATTTGAGGTAATAGAAAAGCTTCCACCACCCATCTCTATAAAAGGTGTTCGAAGTTTTCTTGGGCATGCAGGTTTCTACCGAAGGATCATTAAAGATTTCTCTAAAATTGCACTCCCATTGTAAAAGCTACTTGAGAAAGAGTGTAAGTTTGATTTTGATAATCACTGTCTGAGAGCATTTGGAGAGTTGAAGGAAAAGCTAACTTCGTCACCTATCATTATTTCACCGGATTGGGGACAACGGTTTGAAGTGATGTGTGATACAAGTAGGGTGGCGCTTGGTGTAGTATTAGGACAGAGGCGAGAGAAAACTCTTCATCCAATTAACTATGCCAGCAAAGCTCTGAATGTAGCTCAAAATAACTATATTGTGACTGAACAGGAACTCCTAGTTGTGGTTTTCGCATTCAAAAAAATTTGATCCTACTTGCTTGGTACTAAGGCCATATTGCATACTGACAATTCTGCATTGAGGTATCTGCTGGCTAAGAAGGATGCAAAACCAAGATTGCTTAGATGGGTGCTTCTACTACAAGAGTTCGATTTTTAGGTATATTATAAGAAGGGAACAGAGAATTAGGTTGATGATCACTTGTCCAGACTAGAGGGGGAAGCTATGATCAAGCTAGAAGATGGAATCGATATAAATGATGTGTTCCCTCATGATCAAGTATTGGCTCATTTTCATGATCTTATCCCTTGGTTCGCAGACTTTGCTAACTACTTGGCAAGTGATTTGGTTCCGTTGGATCTATCATTGTACCAAAGGAAAAAGTTCATATCTGATGTGAAGAAATTCTTTTGGGATAAGCCTTACTTGTTTTGTGTTTGTGTTGATGGGATTATTCGTTACTATGTGCTTGAGGTTGAGATGATTAGTATACTAGACGTGTATCATTCATCGCCTCTTGGTGGGCACCATAGTGGTATCCGAACTGCACATAAAATTTTGCAGTGTGGGTATTACTGTCCTACCATCCACCAAGATGCTCATGATTTTTTCAAGTCTTGTGATCGTTGTCAGCATGAAGGAGGAATTTTGAATAATTAAGAACTACCAATGAACCCAATACTGTTGATTAAGATTTTTGATGTTTGGGGTCATAAATTTATGGGTCCGTTTGTGAGTTCGAATGGGATGAAGTATATTCTTGTAGCGGTTGACTATGTATAGAAATGGGTGAAAGCAGTCCCGCTTTCAAACAATGAGGGAAAGAGTGTCACCGCATTCTTGGAAATGAATATCTTCTCATGTATTGGTACACCAAGGGAAATCACAAGCGATGGAGGTTCTCACTTTTGTAATAATTTGTTCAAGGTGTTGCTTGAGAAATACGATGTTCGTCACAGTGTAGCAACCCCTTATCATTCGCAGTCGAGTGGGTGAGTTAAGTGTCAAATCGCAAGATAAAGCAATTTTTTGCAAAGACCGTAAATGCTAACATAATTGATTGGTCAAGGAGGCTTGATGATGCTCTATGGGCTTATCACACTGCATTCAAAACTCCTATAGGTATGTCCCCCTACCAACTGTATATGGGAAGTCTTGTCATTTGCCTGTAGAGCTAGAGCATAATGCGATGTAGGTACTAAAGAAGTTGAATTTGGATTGGGGCCCCGCATCGAGTCAAATAATGAATGACATGAATTTTCTTGATGAGTTTCGCCTAAAAGCATATGAAAGCTCAGCCTTGTACAAGGAGAAGATGAAGAAGTACCATGATCCGAAGATCGACAAGCACAAATTTGTAGTCGGTGATTTGGTGCTCTTATTTAACTCAAGGTTGCGCTTGTTTCGTGGAAAGCTCAAGTCCAAGTGGACCGGGCCATTCAAAGTAACTCAAGTATTTACACATGGAGTTGTTGAACTCGAGAATAAGGAAGGAACAAGGTTCAAAGTGAACGGTTTATAGGAGAAACATCTACTTGAGGTAATCTGAGAGTGTCAATGAGGTGATAGAGGAATGGGGTCTTTATGAAATCTGAGTAACCAAGGTGTCTACGTCGTTCCACGATGTTCAATCAAGCGTTGCTTGGGAGGCAACCCAAGATGTATAATCTAGCTAACTATAGGAGTTGTTTTTCAATATAGGGAGTTTTTCTTAAATCTGTAGTTTTCTAGATAGTTGTTTATTAATTTTTAGTTTTAGTGTTGGCTAGATAAATATAGAATAGGGTCCATGTCTAAAAAACTGTCTAGAAAACAAATAAAGAGAGTCCTAATGTTTGCTACGTGTGTAGGGAAGAAAAAGCAATTCTGCATAAAAAAGGCTGATGAAGTGGTCTACGGGTCCTATCGACGGTCTATCGGTCTATCCACGGACCGTGGATAGCATTCGTAGATCCCTGGTATGAATTTTGATTTTCACTAAGTGCTGAAATAAACCACAGGATGCGTCGACGGACCATACGTCGACCCACAGACCGTCGATGGGGTTTCATGGGACCAAGTTAAGGTTACAGTCGATCCGACCCGGACCCTAATTAAAATATAAACTGTTCAATTTAAACACATTCCCCATTTCCCTCTTTTCCCCCCAACCGTTTAAAACCGTTAATATTCCCAAATTTCACCCCTTAAACTCCCCCATCACATCCATATACCCCTCTTCTTCAATTTTCCTCTCCATCGTACTTCCATTTCTTCCATATCTCTCCCAAATCTCTCTTACCCCACTTCTTCTCTTCCACAAAATCATTCTTGTCCGGTTTCGGTGTCAAGGTTGGTCTAATGAGCATATTGTTACTACATCACACACTCACCAACTTTGCTTACTTGAAAGGTAAACGATTTCACCAGAACTTTGAATTCATTTTTCATTGTTTAATCATGAAGTCAAGAAGTTGAAGTTGACCTTGGGTAGTTAATTTCTTGTTTAATTGTTGAAATTTGGTTTAGAAACTACCCTTGGAACGATGGTGTGTGAATGTGTTGTAGATTTAACTTGAAAAATTAGGTTTGATAGGTCTAGTTGGAAGTTTAAACTAAGGGTTTTGTTGTCTCTGTATCGATAATCGAGTTTTTCATAATCGAAACCCTAAGGATGATAAACTATGACATATTATGTTGAAATGCATGTTTAGACTTGAAGTAATTGGTGATTGTTGTGTTGACTAAGTTAAAATTGAAATATTGGAAATTCATGTTTGGCATAGTTCTGTTCAACGGCCTCAACCGAAAGACCAGAGGTCGTGGCCCGTAAATTGGCTGCACAAAATTATTTGCTACACGGTGTGGACTACGGTCCATCGTTCCATGGACGGTCCATCCTGAACATTCGTGGTTCCAACATCAGAGACATAGAAAAGGACTCTCTAACTTACGGAGGGGACCCACAGCTCGTCGTTCTATCAACGAAGCATAAGTACCCACCGTGGGTGATGAGTCCACAAATTGGACTCATTTAGGGCTTTATTTGATAAGAATAGTGTCCTCAAATGCTTACTTTGTCTAAATATTTAATGAAAACTCTTAAGTTTCAGGTATTTGAAGTTTTAGTGAAAGCATGGACACTTAGGCGCAAAAAGGAACAAAAAGGCTGAAAAGAACGAAGAAGCTGAAGCCTGAGCATCGCCAAGCACACTTGGAGATTCGCCGAAGGGATTTACTTCGCCCTTATTTCCAGTACACGAGGCCCTGAAGGAGAAGGATCAAAAAGGCGATCAAAGGAGCAGTCGGGGGCTTCACCGAATAGTTTTGCGAAGCAGTACTATACCATCCAATGGTCCAGAACGTGAAGATGCTGAAGGCAAGCACGAAACGACGATGAGATAGACGAAGGGGGAGTCACCGAAGTTATTCGGCTATATCGACAAACTTCATTGAAAGATCTACCGGCGCTGTTTTCTGAGGTCTATATATACTGAACTTGTTATTAATTTTAGAGAGCCGAACATTTATTTTGATTTCCAGAATAGAATAGTACTTTTTGGATATTTTTCTCTCAAGTTTGGAGAGGGTTTCTGGGAGAGTTGAAGAAAGAAGGATTTTATCTTCCCCAAGTAGGAACTAGGTCTTCTCCATTCCTATCCTTTTGTTAAAATCAAGGTTTAATTTCTTATACCTATTTGATTTTACTATCATTTTAGGTGTATTTTGTTAGTTCTTTATGTGTGGCTAAAAACCCCAATTCTTGGAGTGTGATTTAGCTAATATATGTTGATATTATTGTTGGGTCTTGCTTGCTGATAATTTATATGTAGTTTAATGGTTATTTCACCTAGTGGTTGTAGTTGCAAATACAAAGCCACCCATGTGTTTTCGGATTGCCCGAGACGGAGGTCGCAAAACCAAGACCACTAGACTGATGGTCTAAGAAATGGGTCGACTTGAGGTTCAGCCCGAGACGGTGAGCTCTAGTCCCATATCCTAACACTAAGCTCGAGAGAGTGAGTGGGGTAAGGTGTAGGTTGGTCTTCATGCGGCAAATGGGTGTCCGAGAGGAACGCATTAGAAACGGGGTAAGTTCCCCGAGAGGGAACTTATTTCCATTTAAAGCTTAGCCTAGTCACTGTTATCTTACAAATTTCCTTTCAAAAGCATGTACCCAACTACTTATGTCAACTGGTATTGTGGTCACACCCCAAGAACATTTCCCCATACTGGATTTTCTTGTTAATTTTTGTTGTTTTTACTACTTGTGACAAAAACCCCAAATCGATATTTGACACTTTTGTATCGCCCCCTTTAATTTACTATGTTTTTAATCATTAATGTCTTTAGCTACGATTAGTTAGAGCTAAATTATATTTTTCTATCAATTCTCAAAATCACTCCCTTGGGACACGACCCCAACCTTTTGTTGGGTTACTATACTGTCGACGATCGTAGACACTCATACCGTAGGTTAGTGTTGTTGGTCACAATAAGCATCAAAATGGCACCGCTGCCCGGGAGTGGTGTTATTTGAGAATTTTTAGATTAGTAGAATTTTTGTTCTTTTTAATTGTAATTTACTAACTTAATTTTTAGTTTTGTTTTGATTGATTGCGTGAACATTTCAGAAAGTATGAGTGTTAATGGTGGTAACGGGAGCCAGGTGGGCCATCAGGATGACATCTGCAACCTCAACGATGTTCAAGTGCCCAACATTAATGATCCACATCTCATGGGAGGTGTTGGGGCCATCCGTCTACCTCCAACAGAGGGAAATCCGGTGTTCCACATAATGAGCACCATGTTGCAACTCTTACAACTAAAGGGACTTTTCAGTGGATTAGCACATGAAGACCCACATGAGCATCTTTGAAACTTCGTAGATGTGTGTGGACCATTCTCGTTCAAAACATCTCGCAGGAGTCGGTTCGATTAAGGCTATTCCCTTTCTCATTGATGGGGGAGGCGTGCAAGTGGCTAGCTGAGTTACCACGTAACTCGATCACTTCGTGGGAGGAATTGCTCACCACATTCAACGTACAATTTTTCCCTCCCTCGAAGATGATGACTATTCGAGATAGTACCCAAAGCTTCAAGCTTTTGAATGGTGAACTCTGCATGAAACGTGGCTCTGATTTAAAAAATTGGTGCTACAATGCCCAACCCATGGTCTACCTGATAATGTGCTTCTTCAATACTTTTATCGGAGTCTTGACTCGGTAAACAAAGGTGTAGCTGACGAACTCTCGCCCGGAGGATTGATGCAGCAACCATATGCAGTAGCAGCTAAACTTTTCGATGACATGACAACCATCAACAGGGCGTGGTACACCCGCAAAGACCAGGTCTCACCGGTTACCTTTCAGCTATCCAAGGAACAAGTTGAGAAAGACAGTGAGAGAGACCAAAACATGGCCAAGATCATGACGCAACTTGACATTTTATCCAAGAATGTCATGGGTGCTGGAACCCATAGTGTCAATGATGTGGAAATTGGAGTTACGAATCCGGAGTAGATGAAGTTTGAAACCATGTATGACGAGGAAGTTAATTTTCTAGCTAACCAAGGCGGACACTACCGCTCAAACTACCCAAGGCATGGTGGTAATCAATGATGGGTTAGAGATGAAGGATGGAATGATCGAGATCATGAATGGAGGGACCGTAATCTAAATTTGAATGATGGGGAGAAGGATATATACGTTCCTCCCCATGAGTGTCAGAAGCTTAAGGATTCGAAAGGTGGTAGGTCTGAGGATATGCTCTCACGTATTCCAAACAAAGTTGAAGGGTCATACAAAATGCTAAAAGGTATGAAAAAAGACGTGTCTACCCTAAGACAGGCTGTCATCTCTTATTCAGTGTCAATCAAACAGTTAGAGACCCAAATGGGTCATATCTCGTCTCATCTCAATTGGAGACAACAAGGGGGTTTGCGTAGTGATACTATGTCTAACCCCAAGAGTGAGGTCTGAAGGTTAACTTCCATCGTACCGCAATGTTAACTAAGGCACTGTTTGGGAGGCAACCCAAAACCATTTACTCGCCTTTTGTTACCGTGATAAAATAATAGTGTTCTATTTGTACAGATTGAGTAAGGAAAGTGCTTGAAAAGATGCATGGGAGCGAGCAACAATTCAGTTTGGTGGGTCGTCGACAAGTTCGGCGTTCCCAATCATTCCCACTATTTGATGCAATACAGCTTAAAGGTTGAGTATGTACAACTCGGCGTACTATGAACTTTGTCGGTGTATCACTAATCCAATTGGCGATATCGATAATAATCGTCGATGCAATGCTTACCTGAACTGAAAACTCTGATATATTCGGCGAGGAAATTAGACATTCAGTGTTTCACTGAGTGATTGAAAGAGATCAACTAACATCGCCGAATGAGCATAAACTAGATGGTCACAAGCCGCAGGTTTAAAAGCTCCATTTCATTCTCTTTCTTTCACTTGATCCCTTTTCACAAACTCACACTCGCACTTTAGTAGTTATATCTCTTGCACTTTTTAGAGTATTTTAAGTATCAAATTTTGCGCATACTTGGATCATATTGCTGCCTAGCGCGTCAGTGCAATCTAATTCAGAACCAAAGGTTAGTAATCGAACCCCTCTGTTGTTTTATCCAAACTTGTACTCATCTGCATAATGATTGATAGTGCAAACTCTCTGTTGGGTCTCTGAGTCGATAGATTTGCGTTGCATTATCGATTATTAACTGGTAATATTTACGAAATCGGTGAAATTCCACTAGGCTATACTTTGGAGTTAAATCATTTTGCTATGGAATTGCTAGAATTGTGTTGGGTCTTCGTTAAATTGGTATTTTATTTTTCAATATTGCATCGTGTTATCTGGGGTTACGGGGTGAAATTTGGAAGGCTGGGTCGAAAATAGACACGTTGAGCTGAGCGGCGAGGTGAACAAATTCCACCGAACAACTCGGCGTTTCGCCTAACACCCCCATTTCTCCCTTAACTGACTACTTTATGTATTCATTGATCTGTGACTTTCGGTGAGCAGTTTAATTCATAAAATGCACTCGGTGACTCGTCAAAAAATCCCTTGTTCCCGCCTTTGTCTGTGCCCTTGTATAAATTGTGCATCATATTCAACAACTAGCCTGACAGGAGAAGCTATGATCTTTCCTAATAGGACTATGTGTTACCCACGGGGCTATATTGAAACCAAACAGGGTTATGTGTTGCCTACGGTGCTATTTTGATGCCAAATAGGGCTATGTGTTGCCCACAGGGTTATATTGAAGCCAAAGAGGGTTATGTGTTGCCTACAGGGCTATTTTGACGCCAAAGAGGCTATGTGTTTCCCACGGGGCTATATTGATGCCAAAGAGTGTTATGTGTTGCCTACGAGGCTATTTTGATCCCAAAGAGGTCTATGTGTTGCCTACAGGGCTGTGTTGATGCAAAAGAGGGCTATGTGCAACACAGAGCTATGATGTTGCCTAAGAGGGCTTTGTGCTGCCTACAGGGCTATATCGTGGCAAAAAAGGGTTATGTGACTTCTCACAAAGACAAAGGGCTACCGATATGGGTATGTAGATTGATTTGGCACCTTCTGGGTTTATGGGGGCTTGGTTAGGTTGATGTTTGATCATTTTTATATTTTTAGATTCAGTAGTGGGTTAGCATGCTTATTTAAAATTTTGGTTTCCTTACATGATTACTTTTGGTATATTATGATACTTGCTCATTTAGTTTATAACATTTCATACTCTATACATTATTTTGTACTGACGCCTCAATGCCTTGGAGGCGGTGCATTCATGCATGCAGGTCTCGACAGTCGACCTAGTAGACCTCCTCAGCAGCAGAATTGACCTCTATTCGATTGGCTAGCCCTTTTCCTCCGGAGCTGGCAAAGTTAGGAGATTTGTTACCTTTTTTTGTATATATCTTTATGGGTAAGCTGGGGCCCTGTCCCGCCAATCTTTACTACTCTTAGAGGCTTGCAGACTAGTGTGTGGGGTGCATAGCTACGTTATAGCCATACTCACCTAGGTTGTTGCTTTGCGGAAGCTTGTGAGTTTTTTTATGTATTGTATTGATATATTCCTGCTTTTAGTTTTGGTATAGGTATCATGGGGGCATCGACAGCCCAATCAGGACTTCTGTGCTAGTTGGCTATTTATTTATATGATCTCCTGGGAGTAGCTGTTTCTTTTATAGATAAGTTGACAGTGACCTTTCCGGCCGAGGGCTTAGTTTTAAGCCGAGATATACTTGTTTGTTTCCTTGATTGCGTGTGGCTCCCATGCGCTAGAAGCAAATGGTTCAGCAGGGTCGACTCGGGCCTGAGTTTTGGTATTATGGGCCAGTTGCGCCCCTCGAGTTTGGGGAGTGACATTTATGTTACATGATAGGAACTATTATGATAGCATGTCTTAAGCTAAATCATGAACAAGGTGCTTCAATAATTCGATAATGAAAAAATGTGTCAAGTGTGTGTGAGGAAATTGTATGTTCATGCAGTATGTGCCAATCTAGAACCTTCCTTGTTAGTCCTGCTAAGATAATCTAGTCTATCAATTTGGGAATGATCATAGGCCCTTGTTCTAACAAGTCCACTTAAGCCTAAAAAGTTCCAACCAAAAGAAATAAATGCTCCATTAGATCCAAATGTTTGAGCCTAACGAATACCACTTCTTTCAATACACCTAACTCACCTTCCCTAAAAACACTATTTTGGCCTTGGTCCCTCCTTGGACATGTGCACCTTAACTTAGGCCAAAGCCTAAGATGCGAGTGGTTAATTCAGAAGTTACCTTAATCTTGGCCATGGTCCGACCACGAAAATTGTGCACCTCAACTCATGCAAAATACAGAAGTTGGGGGTGGCCATGAAAAATGAAACTGAAAGAAAAGGGTATGAAAAGAGTTGTGTGTAGAAGAAGGAAAAGGATAGAAAAAGATGTGACTGAATTCAAAAGAAACAAAAAGAGTGATAATGATGTTGAATAACAAAGAATGAAGAAGTAAAAGAAAAAGAAAAGTGAAAAAGAAGAGCGGAAAAGTCAAAGTCATATTTGTGCTGAAATATGACAAGGAAAAGAGCAGAAAACGAAAAGAAGTCAAAACTGGTTGAGAAATGAGGTAAATAGCCAATGTAATGTCTATGAGGGAAGAAAAGTCACTAAAATACCCAAATGTATCCAACTTGACCTTTAGCTTACGTTACAAGCTAATTAACTCCTATAGTGATCCTAGTGACTAGTTTTGAGAGTCTATGCAGTGAAAATAAGGGCAAGCCTATGGGATTGAGCAGTAACTGTATTCGAATTCACTTCTAAGCGTGAGTATTGATTGAATCCTTAAACGTAAAAAATCAGATTTGCTGTGTGAAATAAAAGGATTTCTTTGAAGTAAGGGCACTAGTTACACTGTTGGAGAGTTGGTACCTTGGTGATTATTGAAACTGTTTGTGGTGATGTATATTGATATGTCTATGTCATGTTTAGATCCGCATGACTTAGCTTGTTAAGTCTAAATGAAAAGATTTGCACTAGGTGATTGAATTGATTGAGAAAGCCATGCGATTGCTTGAGTTTGTATGTTTGCTTCTATGTTAGTGTCATTTAGAGTTTTAGTGTGTCTCTTCAGGACAAACAATAAGTTTAAGTTGAGGGTGTTGATATACCCTGAGTTAACGATAATTTTGATGCATTTCACTTAGGATTTGTGTATGTCTTGGGCTATTTTGTTATTAGATATAATGTTTTTATGTAATCTTTTGCAGGAAATTGGTTCAGAAGCAGTTGACAGAAAAATGGACTGAAATGGCAGCAGCAGCAACTGACGAAGCCAATGACGAACCGTAGTTCTAGTGACGGCCCATAGGTGATGCTACATAGTTTAAGTTCAAGGAAGTCTAACCAAGTGTGGAACCACGGAGGGAAGTGACTCCCCGTAGACTGAATGACGGACCGTCCAAAACATCCGTCGTTTGGATCAGAAAGATTGAGTTCCAGTACCTGAACCATGGAGATGACCCACGGTCCGTAGGTTCTGTCGTCTATCAAAACTGCGTCCTGAACTAATTTCCCTTATTTTTGTTTCCTAGTTGGTTTAGGATTTAAATACTATAAATATTAGTTGTTATTTCCGTTTTTGAGTAAGACAATATTGGAGACTTTTAGTTTTTGGTTTTTGGAATTATTTTGCAAACACTTAGTAACTTTTATTCCGGAAGCTAGTTTATGCAATTTGAACTTTGAATTTCAATTCAAGATTTCGGTTTTCATCTATTTTAACTGTAAGTTCATGATTCTTCCTAACAACAATATGAACTTTGAATTCTCAAGCATGAGTAGCCAAATCCACAACTAGGGTTGTGGGAACCATGAGCAATTAAAAATGTATGACTAATAACTAAGTAATTCTGGAATAGTGTTTATGCATGTATTGTTAATCTTTTCATTTAAAAGTCTTTCTAGCGTTGCGCAACGTTAGAACTCGCCCTGTTCCTACTTGCCTTACCAAGGGGGTAATGAATGATTAAAAGATTAAACAACAGAGATTTAGTTAAGGATTTGTTGTTATCTAATAGTCTGACTTTAATCAATTGACGTGAGGGTGAATACCCAACACAATTGACATGATGACTAATTCAGGGTAAAAGTAAGGGTTAGTAAAGCACACACCTTTAGACTTACTAAGTTATGGGGTGAAAGTTCCTACATAGATTACCAATCACTTAGGGATACCTAACTTATTAGCCTTTCATGTCAAACACTAGGATAGAATTGCTATAATTAGGAATGTCGCGTTAAGATCTTGTGGAGAACACATAAACCCTAGTTTCCATCTTATATTGATATCTCAAATTGTGAATCTTGTTTACTTGTTACTTATCAACAATTTGTTACTTTATTTCCAAATCCCCCCTTTTGTTACTTTTCTCGAAAATAGTTTGACTAAAAGGAGATAATTGTGAGTTAAGTTTAAGTCTAAACCATATTTCTCGTGGGATCGACCCTGACCTTCAAGTTAGGTTCTTTACTTGATAACGATCGCTTATACTTCTTTAGGGATGTATAATTTTAGTATATCACCCTGCTTGTCCAATCAGTACAAAGTCGCGTAACATAAAATAGGTACCGACAACAATTTTTAATTGTAACACCACATAAGTTTGTAACATTGGAAAAAATGAAGTTATGTTCGACAATCCAATTTATTGTAATTTAGTAAACCATCATTAAGATGTTGGAGGAGTAATGAAAATCAGGTGGTTATACCAATTAATAACAATATAAATTCACTTGAATTTATAGATAGAAGTAAGAGGTAAACGGGTGCCTTGAATCAAAAAAATGTAAGTGGGAGTTTATTATAAAGAAGTTTTGATATGATGTTATTTATGTAGTGAATTGGGACAAGGGTATCTCCCGATATACATATGGAGTTAGGAGACCAACAAATTTATCAAATTGAAGGTCTACGAGTCTAGTTTCCAATGCACAAAACTATTCATCAATAAGATATCATAGTGGAGAACTATGACCATTTTACCGCATTATATTCAGGCAAACTGGATCACGGATCCATGTCGGATTTGGCCACCTTTAAAGGGATCTTTTTGACTTTAAAAAGTTAGAGTTCACATTTTCTCAAAATAAAAACGTCCAGGAGCCATTTTGTAATGACCCTGAAGGTCATTTTTGGAAATTTTCATAAAATTATCATTTTACCCCTCCTATATTGACCCCAAGATATTTCTAATTGGATTTTAAAAGTGGTTTCAAGATTTGAGTAAGAAGTTGTGAATCATGTAAGTTTTTGTGTTTTGAAAGGCTTAAGTTATTAAAAAGTGGTTTTCCCTATATTTTGGTGTTTCGAGTTGGGAATAGAATTTAGTCGATTCCATTAGTTCCTATATGTGGAAATCGGTCTAAGAGAGTTGTCATTTTCAGATTCAAAGTCTTTTTTTGAGGATTTGAGGTCCTAAGTTGGAAAATTGTGAAATTTTAGTTTTTAGGTTGACTTTAATAAACATTCGTGGTTCGAATGCTCAGATTGTGATTCAGAGAGTTCCATTAGATTTGGAGGATGATTTTTGTCCTAACTGAGGTCTTGGTTGAATTTCCAGAGGTCCCGAGCTTCATTTGGTCTTTTTAAGCGTTATATTCAGTTCTTGTGACTTTCACATGTTTTGGGTCAAGGCGACCTAAAATTTTTGTTTTGATGGTTCCATTGATTTTGAAACATTGAGTATAATCGAGTTGCATATATGGTTTGTGTGAACGGGCTTTCGAATAAATTTTGAGTGTCCTTTTGATGTTTTGAGAGTTGACAGATTTTTGTTTGTAGTGCTTGAGGGTTGTTGGTTCTCGCATTCGCAGAGGGTCGACAACTTTCACAACCCTCGCAAAAGCAAAGGTTTGATCACTAAAGTAAAGGTCATAATTTATGCGGGGTTCGCTTAAGTGAAATTGTGTTCGCTTTAGTAATGTTTGCTTAAGCAAACCTGGGTCGCTTATGCCAAATCATTTGGATAAGTATTTGTGACCCTAAAACTTCTATTCCCTTTGATTATTTGTGGATTTTACCATCAAAACTTGAGATATTGATTGGCAAATGACAATGTTTTTCAACAACTTCAATTCTAAAGAAAAACGGTGACTGTGAACTGATTTTTACTCTTTGGTTAACATTTTCATGTAAAGATTTTCGGATTCAAACCTTATTATTGAAATTGAGTTTTTTATTGTTTTTACCTATTTTTGAAAGTGTATGTTGGGTGTTGTTATTTTCAGAATCTTGTTATGAAAATTGATTAAATTAGATTATGTAGCTTTGAACATTGTTTGGATAGGGAAGTCTCAAGTCTTGTTTGACTTTTGATTGAATTGAGGCAACTGACTTCTAAACCTTGTAAAACTTGTAGAATCTTGTATTTCCCTTCATTGTGTGTGTTGAGGATCGGTACGGAGACGTCTGTACTTATCTTCGAGAGGTTTGGTGACTTTTAGGAAAGATCTTTATCACTTGATTCTCTATCGTGCGTCCTTGGTCCGATCTAATTGTTATCACTTCACTTTGTTCTCTCTCTCATTTTAATGACTCGTGGTTGGTCCTGCGTGGGTGCGAGTTTAGGTGTCATTGCGTGATTTTTGTGTTAGATCTGGTTTTGATGCGGAAGTGATAGGCTTGTGGAAAAGAAGTGTGATCAGATATGGAATTTTCTTTGAGACGAGTGAGTAAGGTTGTGGCCAAGGGATGTGTTTTGAGTTTATGGTATTGGAAGATGAACATTTATTAAGAAACTTCAGGAACGTCTTATTTCTCCGGTCATTTATCCAACAACGAGAATAGTGCTTGTGTGACTTATACGACAGAAGTGGCTAGACAATGAAGAATAGTGTAAGTAAGAAAATGACTATGTTGAGAGTGCTACGACTTTGGAAACTACAGTTTGTGAAGTTCGTCATAAGGGAATGGATTGCGTAGTATATTATGATGATGAAGTTGCACCAACCAAAATCAGAAGTTCTACGATGGTTTTATAGTGTGGGTGTATATCATTACAGGGTCATTGTACGACGACTACGACTATACTCGTGTTATCTTTGTTAGGGTTATGGGTTATGTTGTTTCTACCATCGATCGGGCTTACGAAATTGTGCATATCATTTTCGGCCGGAGACTGAAGTGCTTTGGTAATGTTTTGTAACTATTTAATGAGTGTAAATGAATA
>JAJOOH010016258.1:0-16611 GCA_029582605.1 Solanum gracilifrons
CCAATCGACACTAGCCTATTAGATAGTATCACACTAAATCTATGTTGATAATTCTTTTCTTGTTAATTACCTCCTTGGTCCGGCAAGTAGCAACAAGGTGAGTTCTAACGCGTGCACTCGTTAAAAAGACTTTTGAATGAAAGAATTATCAATGCATGCAAAACACTATTCAAGAATTGCTTATTTACCATTCATACTTTGTTAATCGCTCATGGATCCCACAACCCTAGTTGTGAAGTTTAGTTACCCATAATAGCAAGAACACGATTCATAGTGTTAGATGAAGAAATCATGAACTTACGTAAAAGAGAATAATAAACCCAGAAATTCAACTTGAATTGCAAAGCCAAAATCTTCAAAATGAACTTAGGAAATCAATAATTGCTAGGGTTGCAAATTAATCTCCAAAATCAACAAGTAAAACTCGAATAATAATGTCTAACCCCTAAAAACGAGGTTTACATGCCCTATTTATAGAAAACAAAAACCTAAATTAAAAGGGAAACAAATAAAGGAAAGTTTGTTCAGGCACGCGTCTTCATTCCACGAGACTGACTTACGGACCCGTCAATGGATCTACGATCCGTAAGTCCCTTCCATCAGCCAGGACTTAGAAAATATTTTAGCTTCCAAAAATCAGCTTCTCTGAAGCAAACGACAGACTTGCAGTATGGATCGTAGATCGATCTACGGTCCGTCGTTCCCCTCCGTAGCTCCACACTTGGAATCTTCAAAAATCAGGTATTGGACCCTCGCAGTATCAATCTACGGATCAACAGTACGGTCTGTAAATCAATCTACGGACCGTCAAATGGCCACCGTGGTTCCACACTTGGTCAGATTTCCTTGATTTGTCTTCCATACCTTGCCTGCTGGTCTACGGTCATCACCTACGGACCGTCAATGGACCTACGGTCAGTAGATCACCTCCGTGAATGCCCTTTTTCTGCATTTCTTTCAGCTATCTCTATACTTCCGCGCCTGAACATCTTTCCTGCAAAATATGATAAAAACCATAAAAACCAATACAAAAAGGCCCTAGACACACACAACTTGTAAGTGAAATGTATTAGAAATACCGTAAACTCACGGTATATGAAAGGCCAAACCCAAGATCCTAAAGTTCAGTTAGGCTTTTCACCACCATTAACTTCAGGCCAAAACCCTCCCCCAATGATAATTATCCAAGATTCCAAGTTCTATGAACGAAATACGGATTAGGGGAGTAATTAACTTACCTTTAGCGCTAGAAATCGTGGGAATCTGATAAGAAACTACTATGGGTCGTCCCTTAGCTCTCAAGAATGATGTTTTGCATAAAATAACGATTTTGGGGTTTTTCTCCGACTTATTTCGCGATTAGCCCGCCACGGAGGACCCCATCCCGCCACAGCGACCTCGCCTTGACTGGATTAATCTCACCCCGGTGGCTTGCACGGAGATAGAAGCTCGGAATTTAAGTTCCAAGCTCCCATTTCACAACATACTTTCAAATCAGGACGTTCTAAAACTACACTATCATGCCAAGATTAGTTTCGGGAGTTCTACTGTAAAGCTGTACGGGCTCCTTAACGTCTTGTTTATCCACTCATATGATCAAATTCATAATTAAACCCCCCATCCATTACCAGATTTCCCTAGACCTCACCTGACTCTAATTTCATTCGAGTCTGGCCTAGGCTAGAAATTTCCAAGTCACTACTCAAAAGTTTTCTGGCCAAAATCTTTCCCCCTTGCCTTTTCTATAACGACAAAAATAGGTCGTTACAGAGAGGTAAGTCATTTGTTGCAACATGTAAGTAATATGTTCCAACATATGACCATTCTGCTGCTACAGATGTCTATTATGTTACGACAGATAAATCACATGTTGCAAGACGTAAGTGATCTGGTGCACCATGTGACCATTTTGTTGTAACATGTAAATCATATGTTACAACATGTGTATGACATATGTTGCAACACATGAATATATGTTGCCATAAATAAATCATATTTTTCAACATATGACTATTCTGTTGCGATAGTTAAATCATATCTTGCAACATGTGTCATATGTTGTGATATGTAAGTCATTTGGTTCAATGTATGATTTACATGTCACAACATGTAAGTCATATGATCCAACATATAACTATTATGTTGTGATCGATAATCATATGTTGCAGCATGTGTAAGTTATATGTTGCAACAGGTAAGTTAAATATTATAGCATATGACTATTTTGTTGTCACTGATAAATCATATGTTGCAACATATGACTATTCTGTTGCGACGACTAAATCATATGTTGAAGTGAGAAGTCATATGGTGCAACATATGACTAATTTGTTGCAACATGTAGGTTATATGATGCAACATAAGATTATCATTTGTTCCAATATCTGACTTATTCAACACGAGTCAACTGTTGGAACATGTATACCCAGATGATGAATAATTCAAAAAACTATTAATTTTTTACTAACTAAACAACGTGGTGTGTGAACACAATCACTTATGAAGTAATGCCAATCGATATAGAATGAAATTTGGTCCACTGATTAGAAGAAGGAGGAGGAGGAGCAACAGCAACAAAACGGTCTTTTTAGCAAGAATGGACGAACAACAAAAAGAAGAAAACAATGCAGAGAATAGGAAGAAAGCAAACACGAACAAGAAGAAGAAGAAAAAGAGGGAAAACGGTCTTTTTAGCAAGAATGGACGAACAACAAAAAGAAGAAAACAATGAAGAAAATAGGAAGAAAGCAAACACGAACAAGAAGAAGAAGAAGAAGAAGAAAAAGAGGGTATTAGCGGGGATTTGACAGTTTTTATTTCCCCTTTTGTTGGCTTCCCTCCATTTTTGGTTAAATTAGGTTTTAGTCTTTTACCCTTTTACCCATCATTTAATACAATAGACCAAACTGTTAACTTAAAAACTTGAGGGCAACTCCCACACATGCATCATAAATCCTTAATCCGTAATTACATAATTGTCACCTAGACTAGATTAAAATAACTTGTGTCACCGTCATTTAATTTTGAAACCTTAATGTCACCCTTAATTCAAAATTCCCATAAATATAAGGTGTATTAAAAAGAGTTTTAAAGGTTAAATTGGTAAAAACATCCTTCTAAAAAAACAAGGACAACTTTACTAATTTACCTATTAAGAATTTTTTTTAAAACTTTACAAATTTGTTTATACCTTCAAAAGAATGAATGAATTGTACCAATAAAATGTGAAAATAATAATAATTAATTTTATCTTGATTTTGTAAATGAAATAAGAAGGGTGATTTTACTAATTTAATCCTTAAGAAACACTTTTGAATTTTTACAAACTTGTTTATACTTTCAAAAAATGAATTAATTGTAAGGATGAAATGTGAAAAAATCAATTAACTTCATCTTGATTTTGTATATTAATGAATAATTTGAGACAATTATTTATAGTAAGATGGACAAATAATATGAGGCGGGTGGAGTAGGAAAGAAAGAAGAACTATTTTGTATATTTAAATTGGCTCATTTTAAGTGTTTTTAAGCTAAAATAGATTTTAAATATTTTCTTATAGTGTTTTGGATGAAATAAAAACAATAATAATTTTAAGCACTTGCTTTTGAGTAAAGAAGACAAAAATAAGTTCAAAGTGTTAAAATTTTCACCTTACGACTTTTGTCTTATAAGCCAAAAACTAGAAATCCATCCAAATAATTTCATTTTAGGAAAAATTACATAAATACACAACTTAAGATATCATAATCTCTAAAATTCTGTACCATTTTAAAAAATTACAAAAATCCTCTCTCAGATACATCTCTATCCCCCTCATATATATCATATCTCTCTCTGATACATCCCTCCCATTAAGTAATGTATCAATCCAAAGAATGTATCCGAGAATAATTAAAATTTTGAATTTTTTGTAATTGAAGACTTCCGAGATAAAATGTAATTAGCCCCAAATGTATGAGATTTATGTAAGTTATACATTTTAATATTGTCGCATAAAATGGGTTATTCAATATTATATTGAATTCATATTTCATGCCACGAGCCATTAAAGTTCCATTTGCGTTTGAAAATCACTAAAGTGCAAGTCTCATGTTGGATAAAATAAAAGATACTCCCTCCGTTTCACAAAGAATGACCTCATTTCCTTTTTAGTCAGTTTCAAAACGAATGACCTCTTTCTTTTTTGGTAACATTTTACTTTTTGCTTTCCACATAGCATGTTTAAGACCACAAGATTAAGGGCAATTTTATACATTTGATATAACTTTAATTTAGGACCACAAAATTCAAAAGTCTTTTTTATTTACTTAAACTCCGTGCCAAGTCAAACCAAGTCATTCTTTGTGAAACGGAGGGAGTATGTATTTTCTGGAATGAGATTATTTAGTTCTATAATAGTGGATGGGGTATAATTATTCTTATTATATTGGGGTGGTGCATAGCAAAAGTATGACCTCTAGTTTATAGTATAATGGATCATGTATTGTTATGAACATGTGTGAAAGTAGAGAGGTAATATGACCCTTTTCCAATTATGAATTTGTATCCATCTATTGTCTCTTTAGGGAAATATAAATGAAACCTCTGAAATTAGATATTTTCTTATAACCAACCAAACAAGTAGAAGAAGAAAGAGTATAGTCACCACTGTAATTTTTCATCTTTTAGATCTTTACAGACACCAAAACCCAATGATTAAAACATTGAAGATGATAGCCTATGATAAGATAGGTGTTCCAACTGCTTTCATTCTTCATCGCCATCTTCGTCCTCCTCATCGTCTTCAGTGCCTTCACTCTCCTTACCCTGCATTAGACATTTAGCATTCAAGTCAATCAACCAATTTAACAATCTCACCAGAAAAGATTGGTGAAGACTTAAAGAACCACTGTATATAACAGACATTTGACAATAGTTAAGTATTTAGTGCACATATCAAAAGGATATTATTCCTCTGTCAAAAAAATGATCATTCTCAACCACAGAATAACTCCACTTTATACACAGCATCAAAGAACACCATATGTTGATCAACATTCAACTAAATTCTACTTTAGGTGTTATGAATACTGTGACATTTGTAGTTATAGAATAAGAACGTATTATCTCTATTTAAACAACAAGAAGCTTGTGAGTATAATCCAAGCAAAGCTTTCTCTCAAGGTTATTTGCTTTCACATAAGGTATCACAGTTAATCATTAGATTCCTTAGTAGTGTTGCATCAACCAACACTGCCAACTAGGATTAGAACTCTATGGTGACCAAATCCTAGAAAGGCAATGAGCGGAGAACCCTCCACGCGCCGCCACATGCCAATCAAAGCTCAAAACCTAACAAGATCTTAGCATGTGTTATCGTGTGCAGTCCACCAATGACATTCCGAAAATATTCTTGTACCGGTGGACTCGCTTCTTCACTCCAAGTTGACCTTTTTAAGGTCTCATGTGTTAGCACTTAATGAAAGGCTTAATCTTTATCATTTAGATCTAAGTCATAATGAATGTTTGCTTTTTAAAGTTTAAACCTTAATCATTCCGATCTTAGTCATCAAGTGCATTTGTTTTTGAAATTCTACAACCACTTAATATGTCTAAATAAATCTGATCGATTAAACTTTATGATAGTCTTAATATCACTAAGATATCTATTCAAGGATTTCTACAAAGATTGTAGTTCACCGCTACTCCATACACTATCACTGCTAACTGCCCCTGCCGCAGCCGCCCACCATTATCAACTACCACACCATGCACAACCACCACGGTCATCTGCTACCACCATTTACCATTACAACCACTTATCACTACCATCAATCACCACAATACGCCACCACTACATATCACACCATCTATCGTCGACATTCACCACCATTAGCTATCACGATTGTCCACAATGACTATTAGTTGCCACAACGAAGTACCACAATCAAAAACCATTGTTAATCACTACTACCAACCACCATCATTACTAGCTACTATTACCCAAGACAATCTCTAGTAAGCACCACAACAACTAGCGCTAACCATCACCACTACCAACAGGCATATTAACTGAAATTCGTTTTTTGTATTTATTAATTTTAAATAAAGATAAGTTTTATATGTTAAAATGTTGAGAAAACAAAGTCTTAATTATTTATTATTCATATCTTAATACAACATCTTAATACTCAATGCTGATTAAGATTCATACACCTAAATTTAAATGCACATTTTAATACTCAGATTGAAATGTGTTATTAATCTTAGGGCCCATTTGGCCATGCGATATTAAATCATGATTTGAAATCATAAATATGAAACCATGAAATGAAATTGAAATTTTGTTTGGACATGTAATTTGAAATTTTTATATTGTATGTTTTCTCATAAACATAAAACCTCATAAGTTGTAAAACTATTAAAATTGTCTCAATTCTTTATACAATCTTACCAAATAACCAAAAGCTTATAAAATCACATAATACACTATCACAAAACTATTTTAAAGAAAATACAACACTTATTGATCAAATCTTAATTCAATAAAAAAAATAAAATTGAACATTAGTTGTAGTGTTCAAGTTGTTAGTAGCTAAGAAAATTGTTTTTTCAATTAATGTTACCGTGGTTAGTCTTGTCCACTCAATATAATGATGGAAAATTATTTTTTATTAAACATTGATTTGAATGAAGTAGTAACAAATTTGATCAAAAATAATGCATTTGGTGAATGTAAATGGTAAATTAAAAATTGATTTGAAATAAAAATAATATATTAGCGAGAATAATCGTTATATGAGATATAAACGGTTTAAAAAGTAATGATATAATTAAAAATTTTATTTACATATGAAACAAATGGCTAGTAAATATATATAAATTAAATGTGGGTTTATTTTACAAAAATAAACTGGTGGGTCAATTTTTTTATTTGAAAAATCTCAAATCATGATTTTTAGAGAATTTGAGATTTCATATCATGAGATGAAATCGCATGGACAAACGCCTACTTCAAAAAAAATGAATGGTTCGAACTCTAACCAAAATCATAGGGATCCACTTTAAGTTTCCAGCAAAGTTTCTCAATATTAATGTTTTCAATGCACATTACCGCATTTCTATTTTTTCCCATTATTTTTAACTTGGAGTCCTCTTATGTATTTCTCTCTTCTTCTATTTTGATATGTTTTACTTGAGCCGGGGGTCTATCGAAAACAAACTCTCTGCCCTTCACAAGGGAGGGATAGAGAGGTTGCTTACTCACCACTAGGGGTGTTCATGGTTTGGATAAAAATCGATCCAAACCGAAAAACCAAACCAAACCGATTAAATGAACCGATTTAATTTGGGTTTTAGTTTGGTTTGATTTTAGATTGTTAAGAACCGATAGTATTTGGTTTGGTTATAGTTTTGTTTGAAAAAAATCTAAGAAATAAGCGAACCGAACCAAGTTATATACATAAATTTTATTATTATACATACATAATATATTATATTCATAAATAATTTTAAAGATTTTATATATGTTTCATCAAAATTTATTTATAATTTACTTATGAAAGAAAAAATGTCCAAGGTGAGAACATTTTTCTTATTGGTTTCATGTATATGAGTGTCTATGGAAATTCTTTGTGGGACTGAAAATGTCATGGTCTCTTCCTTCTATGCCAAAATAGTGAATTTTGAAGTTTTATTCAGTAAATTCAATGATCGAAAGTTCTATAATGCCAGTCATTCTAACTATTTTTTTGTTTGAATGAATTGTTGTCGCTTTGTTCACGTTTTGAATGAATTGTTTCTTTTATTTTTATGTATAATTAATAACCGAACCAAACCAAGCCAAAACCCAAAACAACCAAACCGATAAATGTATATTATATTTGATTTGGTTTGGTTTTGATAATTTTAAAACCGATTAAGTTGATTTGGTTTTGGTTTTGACCAATAACCGACCCAAACCAAACCGTGAACACCCCTACTCACCACCCTCCTAGACCCTAGTTGTGGCATTTCACTTGGTATGTTGTTGTTTTACCACATTTTTAATATTTTGTAAATCAATTCAAGCATAAGACATTCAAATGTCATTTTAATATTCTAGTGAATTTTTCCGACAATAAAAAAATGAAAAAGTTACTGAAATACACGTCTTATGTTTCTCTTATTTCTAATATTCCCTTCTATTTCTAAAAACCTCTAAAATCCCTTATTTCTCTCCTAATTCATCTTTAAATTAAAAAAAAAAAAAATTCTCTCCTAATTCTAAATTATTTTATAATGTATCCGAGCTAGTTTTTAATGTATCCGAGCTAGTTTTTAATGTATCCGAGCTAGTTTTTAATGTATCCGAACTAGTTTTTAATATATCCGAGCTACATATTATGTATTCGGTTTGTTTTACTTTTTCAAGGATTAATGTAATTACAAATTAAATTGGAATAGATTGTAATTTCATATTAAAACTATGTGATTCCTAAAATTTTTACTAAAAATATTCCCGTAACTTCCATCTCAGAAAAGAATTATTCCCATAAACTTTCAGACATTCAAAATATTTTGGAGATCTCATAGCAATTCATTGTTATTTCATCGGCTTATAAGATATGGTAGTACCTCTTAATCTAACTATTTAAAATAAGGGTTCACCCACAAGCTAAGTTGCTTGGACTCTTCACTTTTGGTGCCGCACTCATGTCGACACAACATGGGTGTGGTATGGGTGTGGGTGTGAGATATGTGTCCGATATGGTCAACCGATTTTGGGTACTTTGACCAAAATACATGGGGAAAGTCTCGACAATTTTAATGATTCTGTTTCTGTAATCAATACAAAAGCTAAGGTGAAATTGAAGAAAATCGAATACCTTTTATATAGAAATTTACATGTCACTCTTTTTCCTTTAATTTTAATTATTTTAGGCAAATCCCCGCACCCGTATCCATACATGGATCCATATTCCTAATTTTTAAAATCTAATTATGAAGGATCCGACCTCTGGATCTGCACCCGTATCGGACACCCAAACCCGAGTCCGAGCAACTTAGCCTATCAGTGGTGTTGAAAAAGCCCATTGGGATAAACACGGTACAACAATAACATACTCAGTGAAATTCCATTAAGTGTCTAGTGATGATGGAAATCCCATTAGGATAAATACTGAAATTTTGATAATTATTGTAACGATAATAGTTTCCAATGTAGTGCACCTACTGTGCACAACTAAAAGACACGAAAGATAAAACTCTAACTACACTTTTTTTCTCTCACAATAGCATCTAGGGTTGCTACAACACATCGTGACAACCATTACTGGTCAGTGTCAAGGTTCGTTCAAGTCTTTCGCTTCCGCAGTTCCGCTATACAAAGAACATGTGAGTTCTTGTTTTACAATTACATGCTATCTAATTAGTTTAAATTAATGTGTAATCATTCTTCAGTATCAAAGTAATCCCTGGAATAGTGACCCTTTTTACATAATTGTAACAAATCACTTAAGCAACTTTGACACATCTAGGTTGTTTATTCTTGCCTTGTTCGGTCTTTACTCTCTTGGCAGGTTGAGGGCCTTGTTGCCAAGTGCAACTCAGATATTGGTTTTGCAGCCTCAAGGCATTTGTCCTCCAACTCAAGATGCCTCCGGACATCTTCTAAAGTTGTTATTCATCCATTGTGGGTCAAATGCATTTTCATATGGTCTCATGAACTAGAAAAGAACATATGATTGTTTGGATCTATTGTTCATCAGTCAGCATGACCAGCATCTTTCCACTCCATGATCATATTTGTTATTGCTTCAAATGTGTTTTCATTGAATGTTCTAGACATTTCTTATGTGAATCTAATTTAATCGTTAAGGACTAGAATAAGTACCAAATCTATTCTTCAACGCACTCCAAAGATACATAGCTCTTTGGTGATCCTTAAACTCCATTATGATGTCATCATCTAAGGTGCTTGGCAATGTAGTGCGAGCAGTGGTATTAATTTTCTTCCAAGCATCATAAGTGGCACGGTCACGCTAATGTTGAACCATGACCATCCTTAGGCTCATTCATGACATCGTCAATGGCTTCCAAAGCCTCTTGCTCTTTAACACATATTGGACTACAAGTTCCAAATTTCATAAATGTCGCCATTGAGCTTCAACCCTTTGTTGAGCCTAGCAACAATATTTTTTGAAGCAGTATTTATTCTTTAATAAAATAAAAAACTATTTATTTACAAAAATACTCCCCACAAACATGGTGGAAAGTCTGGTGGTAAGCATGGTAAATGATTCTTCTAAGTTATGCTCACAACCCAAGATGAAAACTGCTCACAAATAATCTAAAACATGTACCTTAAAGCCATAAAAAAAGGAACCATCATAAAAAAGATGTAGGCAGTTGCATATCTAAGATTTTGAAGTCTCCACAAAGTAACTACACAATTCTTAGAATTTATGCTTTTCTATTGAAGATGAAATAAAACGAAGAAAATTCTTGAAAAGCGCAAAAAATCCTCTAGTGAGTTGGCGCAGTAAGGATAAAGGAAGTTATACCTAACAAATACGTTTTTCCCAAAAGCGCGCTTAAGCCACCCAATTATCATATATTTTATTTAAAATATTTGCAATAATATTTGTAGATTAGTCTTTGGTTATCAAATTTGGTCCATTGTTTGTAGGAGGGGTATAAATGATAGATCCTTTGGTTTTGCTTACTGTATACTCCTGATGTAATTACTACTGAAATACACCATTGGTGTATTGTAATGGTGTATTGTTGTCTATAAAATGTTAACTTTCTCAAAAAAAAAAAAAAAATGGTCCATTGTTTCAACTTAGCTTGAAATTTGGAAAACTAGGTTGAGGAATATTTCACGCAAAAATTGATTCACTCACAAATTTTTGACGTTATTTTCAACCGAAGTTCATGTCCAAACACAACTTTCACTTCCATTTTTTTTTGAGCTTTAACTACTCAGTTTTTCAACTTCAACGAAAGATTGACCCAACTCCTACATTTAACATTTAGTAAGACTAAGCCCTCAAACTATTACCATCTTTACAGAAAGCTTACTCAACAATTAATTCACCCAAGGTAGCAACCTTAACCAAACACTTGAATTCTAGTGATAAGGTAGTTACAACCTCAAGTTCCACTCGACTCCCCAGTTTCTCCCACCCTCAATGACCCTTATGATCTTTTGACTTTCGGAAGACTACCTTAAGAAGCTGATCCATCACTTAGGAAGATTATTCGACATTATTGACAACAAAGGCCAGACAACTTATTTGAAGATATAATGCTAGAGGTTTACAAGGAAAGAATATTCTGAAAATAATGTAAGCCCAGAGAGAAACACACATTACAGTCACAGTAAACTAAGTATTCATGCACTTATCCATGATATATATATGACACTTAAGAACCAGTTGATGTATCTTTACCTCGTCCCCATTGAAATCTTCTTCATCAGGCTCCTGTGGTATAGTAATGCTTAGTTCTTAGATGGTGTTAGGCAACAAGTTTTACGACTAAATTTTGATTAAAGAAAACAAGGAAGCTTGAATGGGACTAACATTGTTAAAATAAGTGAGCGGGTTCGGCCACAAGTCATCCTTAATTATCTCAGCAACCTGCAAAAGCACCAACGATACAGTGTCAAAATGAAAATCTTCAACAAAAAAATAGACCTCAGTACACCAAAGTTTGCACCACCACCCCAAAGAAAACAGAAAATTGGGATTATAAATCATCATGAAGTAATCTGCAGAAGATATAAACATATACCTCATCCTGAATCTCTAAAGCCTCATCCTCATCCTCATCTTTTTGATTGACTTCACTGAACCATGTAAAGAAGCTGCATAGGAGACCCCAAGAGGGAAAACAATTGAGCAAGGATGACCAGAACTATCACATCCCAATGTTTATCAAGAAAAGACTACAGAACATAAGGCCTGTTACAGCATCACCGCTACAATATTAGCTGTGCATTAATTAGTGATTATATTCACGTTTTCTAGAAGAGTCTAAGCTTCTTTTCTGATTATGATGACAAAGCTCAGCATCACCACTGACCAAAAACCAGCAGAAGTGACGCAAAAACATTCCAACAACCAATATCGTCTAGAATAATTATATTCAAAGGTTTGCACTGCAATGGACCAATGATACACCGTATATGTCATAATGTGCATCAACAAACACTTAAAAATTATCATCAACAAAGTTTGAAACAAGTAAGCATACTATCAAACATTAACCAAACCACGTTTCCAACCATAGATCAGAGCATTCAATTTTAAGTTTAGCATATAAATAGCAAAAGTTGATTAAAAGTAGATAATATAGAAATGCTAGAAATAAGTAAACTCACCTTTCCTCAGCATGAGATCGCTTGTTTCCATTCTTCTCATGGGCAACTCCATTAGGAATGCCCTTCAAAGAGTCAACCAATATCATCAATATGATGAAATATGGAACATACAGAATGTGTGACATCTGTCAAGCTGCAAAACGGAAACTCACCATGCCTTCTTTCCATTTTATTGTTGTAGCAGAAATCTTTGTCGGTCCATCTTCAAGGAAGGTATAGGTCTTTGAGAGCTTTGTATTTTTAAAATAAGGATTTGCCCTGAAGTTCTATAAAAAGGAGGAAGTCATCAATTTGAATTTCCAAAAATAACAATTTACATATATGGATGTACATTAATTCCATATGGGGAAAAACTTACAAAGGTGATCGAATATCCCGACTTCACATCTTTAGATTCTTCCACTTCAATAGAACTTAGAAACTTGAAGATCTAGCATGGGATGAGGCAGATACATTTTCAGATGCAGAACTCAAGAAGCACTTAGAGGATAAGTTACAACTTATTATAGATTTATTAGAGAGCATTGTTGATAATACAGCAATGACTTGTCAAAAACAACAACTAAATTCAGCATTGATAGAGCTTGGCCAAAAATAGCAGTAGGTTGGTTATAATCTAGAATAATAGTTTATAACCAACAAATTAGAACTAAACCTTTTGGTCTTCTTCAGTTAGAAGTTCACCTAGGACAGGATGGCTCAAAAACTGCAAGTAATGAAACAAATCAATCAAATGAGAAGCAATTCAGAATTTCAGTAACATAGAGATACGGAAGTCTCAGGATAGGATCACTAACAGCAGTCAACCAGAAATCTGGAATAGCTTTAATGATGTTGTTTCGCTTATCATAGACAGGCTTGCGGACCTCATTGTACTTCTGTTCCACTTCCAATACTTTATCACTTGCTTCTTCATTAATCTGATAGAAAAAATAAAATGCTCATTAGTTAACATGTAACACCAACTATTAAGCAACAAAAGAAATCTAGCAATCAACTCTAAGTTAAATATTTTTTATTCTTGTTTCAACTTTCACCTAAACTAGAACATACCCTGCCCACCATCTTTTTGGTCAGCGCACCAGCAAAAGCTTGAATTTAAATACGCTCATGTGTATAGAGATGCTTTGGTTTGAGAAGGTTAAGATTTTCACCAACAGAGAACAAAAAATTCCATCTCAGTTCCTTTACATTGCTTTACATTACTGTAGGAAAATAAGTAAGTCGAACATTCCGTCCACAGTGTTGACATCTTTTAGTCTACAGAAAAAAGCTAAAAAGTACATTTATGTTTCACAGTATGAGTATTTCGTGTTTGCTCTCAAAAACTCTACTATTTCTTTATTCCATATAGAGATGCTTCTTTACACATATAGAATTTATTTATTTTTTATAACTGTTGTGTCCAAGATAACTTGTGCACATCTCACCCCAGTGTTTTGGACGGCGAGAGGCGACAAAAGGCGACAAGGGCTTGCCTCGCCACGAGGCGAGGCGAGCGGCGAGGCGCTCGCCTTTTTGAATTAAGGCGCCAATTAATACCAAAAATTAAAATTTTTAATTGCGCATATAAATATCCAAAATCTTAATAGCAATAACATATATTAGCAAATATTTAAATTTTAAAACTAATAGTGAACAAAGCACCGAGTGAGTGAACAACCCTGTTCACTACCACACTAAAAACAGAGCACAGTAGTGAGTGAAAAACAGAGTAGTGAAGAAGAAGAAGAAATGAAGAGAAGAATTAGAGGAGAAGAAGAAGAAGAAGAGAAGAACTGAAGAAGGGCAGCAGTCACGAAGCGGCAAAAGAGCAGTAGTTGCGAAGTCAGTTGAAGAAGAAGGTCGCGAAGTCGGTGTTTGCAAAAAGGAGGCAAACACGAAGGGTTCGCGACTGAGGAGAAGAGAAGGCAATCGCAAATGTGGAATGTTTGCAAAAATACCCCAAAAAAAACCCTAATTTTGGCTTTTAATTATAAATCAGACCTTAAAAAAAAAAAAGAAAAAAAAAAGGCGACCCCAGCCTTGTCGCAAAAGGTCGCCAAAGGGCGCCATAAGTTCGCCATTTTCAACTCGCCTCGCCTCGAGGCAAATAGGCGAAAGTGCCTCGCCTCGCCAAAGGCGAAAGGCGAGCGCCTTTCACAACACTGTCTCACCCCACCAGCAAAAATTACCATGTAACTTTGTCCACAAAGGCTACGACAAGACAGATGGAAAGAAATCACTTAGTGTTTTTGTCATTGGGATTTGAACTTGAGACATCATGGTTCTCAACTCACATCATTGACTATCAGGGCACACCCTTGGGTGCACACCTATAGAATATAAATGTTGGTTTCCTCTTCTTCATTGAAATGGAATATATATCCTTCAACTAATTATCAGACAAGTTTGCCAAGGTATAGGAAAATAATATATAAAGAGGGCTTGCATTAACGAGAATATTTCCATCTATTCCAGCTGTTGTTATCAGTTTTCACAATTGCACATCCCAAGTGTTGTTAATATTATGCACATACAGAGAGCAGACATATGATGGAAAAGCTCCCTTATGGTTCTAAACAACAGATTCTTTAAATTTGAAGATGACCATAATATCTAAGTTCAGCAAAAAAATAAATTGCAGAAGCTTTATAGGTGATATATAACAATAAAAAAACTTGAGCATTCTATTGGAAGAGAAACGTAACAAAATGCCAAACAACTCATATCTTACAACTCTTGTGGACTCAAATTATATGCTATAGATTCTACCACATACATGCAAGGAAACGGAAGCTTAGAAGCCAAAATTGGCCATTACACACATCTTTTCATGGTCATATTTCTTATAAAACTAATATCTAACAGTGCTACCAATATAGAAATTGTCCCAGTTCTCTGTATTCTTTCCACTTTTTTGGTTTAAACTGGTTGTGATTTTATAAATATATTCCAATGACGTTATGCAAATTGACTTTGAAGGAGGATAACGGGTTACTAGATTACTCCTCCGATGAGTTCTCCCAAAACTTGTAATGTCAAACAACAAATGATTGATTAGAATAACGAAACTTAACTCAGAAGTAAAAGAAAACAGAAATATGAATTGGCGCACACGGATGCGAATGAGTTGATATAGAAGCCAAATTTTGGCCTTTCTTTCACCAGAGAAATAAAGACAGTGGATCACCTAGCATGTGAAAGGCTAGGAGTAGGAACTAAAACATAGGACATCCCATAAGTATGACGGTGAATAAAAAGAGACAACATGCCTCAAATCACAAAAATACAGTCTTTTTTGTATGACAATTAAATGATGGTGATCTTTACATGTTGAACTCGGTTATTTGGACCCTTGAGTAGCTTATGTAGTTGTCTAGTATGTGTTGTTTCCATCGAAGAAAGATATATATAAACGAGGTTGCACTCACTGTTCATTCATGCTTAACATTTATCTTCAGTTCAGGTCAACAAAAGATGACACTTCCAAAGTCATAGTTTACAGTCACATTTATGAAGGTTTGAAGGAATATGAGGAAGCAAATCTTCCAATTGTCCAGACAAGGGAGGATATCTAACAGAATCTGCATAACACACTATTTTAGAAACAATAAAATAACAGCATCACTCACTCCAATTATATATTTTTTCAAATATATGTTTATAATGAGTATTGTCACAAGAAATCCAGTGACTCAAAACTAGTGTACTATAAAGTAGTCAAAAAGAAAAGTATGAATAAATGGGATTACCTTCTCAAGCTCGTCTTGAATTTCTTGCAATTTTTCAATGGAAAAAACAAGGTCACCATCAATGTTGTTTTCTTCATCCACTTTTTGCTTCTTTCCTTTGTCTGCACCCATCTTATTCACTACACAACTTTCAACTTTGAACTGCTCTTTCTTGCCTCTTAAACCCTAGAACCCTAAACCCATGAATGAATTTATATGCTGTCAAACTAAAAACAGTGCACGTGTGAAGAACAGAACATGAGAATGGAGAGTTTTTGACAAAATGACTAAAATGGTCTTCAATATAGGGGTAGTTAGTGCTTTATTTTGGTTCTTACGGCCGTGATGCAATATGAAATCATGACCAGAAATTAGGGGCGTTCGTGATTTGGTTTGTATTGGTTATTGGTTAAAATTAAAATCAAATCAATCTATTTAGTTTTTAAAAATTTTCAAAACCAAATCAAACCAAATGAAAAAAATAACAGTCGGTTTGATTATTGACTGTTTGGTTCAATTTTTCTAGAATTTTTCGGTTTGAAAGTAATAAA
>JAJOOH010016260.1:0-25200 GCA_029582605.1 Solanum gracilifrons
CTATGTTTTTCCTTTATATATATATATATATATATATATGTATATGTATATGTATATATGTATATATATATATATTTATGTATATATATATTGTTGTTAACTACTACTTTCTTCGTTTACTTTTAATTGACATATTGAGCTTTTTGAAAGTCAATTTGACTAATTTTCAAAGTTAAATTAGATCACATTAATTCAATATTTTAAGCAAAATAATTAGATATTAAAAAGCTATGAAAGTACTATAAATTACAATTTTTCCATATCAATATGATGAAAAAATACATTAGAAAATGTTAGTCAAAGTTCTTATAATTTAACTCTAAAAAAGAAATTATGACAATTAAAAGTGAATGGAGAGAGTATTCATTTTCCTATAAGTAAGAGACTTTAATAATTATGGTGATATAATAAAATTATCATTTAATTTAGATAAAATAAATAAAATCTTATGATAATTAACCAAGAAGACCCTCAGTTAACTTTATTACAAAAATAATGGTCATTTTTTTGTAGACCCCCATTGCCGTCGTCTCCTGCTTGTCCTTGTTCTTCATTCTCCTCCACCACCTTCCTTTTTTTTCTTCTCCTTATTGAATCGTTTTGAGCGAACCATGTATCAAAAGACTCGAAACATCGAGAAATTTCATATCTAAAATTTAGGACTTTATAGACGTGAGTTGATCGAAATTAAATAATCAATGTATACTTCATTATATTGAAGTTATATTTCAGCTTTTTGAGTATATCATAATGTATAGTAAGTATATGGCTCATGTATAAGTGAGCTATATTGTATAGTTAGTATATACTTTCTATGACTTTTGGCTAACTATATTGTATATGCAGTGTATACTTCCTTTAATTTTTTACTATTTTCTATGTAAATATAACACGACTATATTGATTTTAAGAGAAAACACATACCCCCCTCCGAACTTGGCAGCATAACTTACTTCAGCACTTTAACTATATGAACGTTTAAATACCCCCTTAATAACTTTCGAGTGAATTAAGTACCCCTAAGGGGTGACGTGGTAGAGAGAGTGAATCCACTCTCCTAAAAGCAAGTGAAAAATGAAAATACTAAATTATAAAATTGTACACATGTCATTTTTTATTGGCTAGTAGATAACTAATATTTTAAATATTTTTTTTATAAATTTAACTTTTTTAAAAATTTGTAAAATTTCTAATTTAGAGGAAAATAAAATTTGTGGGTCCGATTTTTTTTTTAAATATTTATTTTTCTCTCTATTTATTTTGTTGTCTTCTCCAAATACTTTCTTCTCCATTGAAGCATTCTTATACCTTTCTTCTTTCATATTGGCCAGTTCTTTCTTCATATTTATCACTCACCTCTGCACCTACTTCTATTCCACCAGTCCTTTATTAATCCACAAAACCCAAACACCAATATCATATTTTTGACGTCGATTTCACAAATATAAACTTTTTTGTTGTTTGAGTGACCCATTTTAATTTCTATTAGTTGTGATGGATAAAATGTGGGTCTATCAACTTTCTTATGCAACTTTCATTTTTAATTTGAATCGTAAAATAAAATTTACTTTCAAAAAAATTCATTCTCCCAATGGCAGATTTGTGGGAGTAGGGTGGGGAGGGAGAGAGTTTGAAGAAGAAAAAGTTAGTATGTTATTATTTTTCAAAAAATAGTGAATTGTAAGAAAAAGACAACCATTAAGGTTGAAAATGGACGGAATTTTTTACAGTGAAGACTGAAAATGGTGAAAATTAACGAGGAAGAAACAGAGGAAGGGGCGTAGAGGAGGATAAATTTAAGAAGTGGGGTCCACTTGTTAAAAATATTTAAATTAATGAAAATGGTTTCAACATTCTAAACTTTGATTTTAGAAATTATTCTTTTTAGTTAATTAATTAATTTGTATAGAAGAGAAGGTATTTAAGAAGTGGGGTCCACTTGTTAAAAATATTTAAAATTAATGAAAATGGCTCCACATTTTAAATTTTGATTTATGAAAATGCATTTTTATAATTAATTAATTAATTAATTGATTATGTAATGAATTTTAAAAAGTGTTTAAGGAAAAAAGTGAATAAACTAAAAAATAAAAACAAATTTAATGGGGTGGTGCTTATATAGCTGTGATGTGGTGCTTACATGGCTATAATGTGGCGGCTGAGAGTGATATTATACTCTCAGGATGATACAATTCACTCGAAAGTTATTAAGGGGTGTTTAAACATCCGTAAAGTTTAAGTGCTAAAGTAAGTTGTGCTGCCAAGTTTAGGGTTTTTATGTTGATGTGTTTTCCCTTATTTTAAACTAATTATTTTATAGTGTTATAAAATCAAGTTCAAAGAAATATAAGTATAAAGAGAAGAATTCAAGAGAAGTAGATGTAGGAGAAGACTTTTCTTCTTATTCAATTGTGTATTCCAAATGGTAAGTGATGTCTCTATTTATAGTGTTGAGATATCACTCCCAATGGTCACCAAACTAGTAGATGCATAGTTATCCCTTAAGGTTCTTATCACCTTGGAAGCACCCATACATGAATCCAATTAATTCTTGAGTAAATCTAATGGATGATCCACACAATGCAATCGATTTATAACACTCCCCCTTGGATGTCCATAGATTATGTGCCTCGTTAAAACCTTACTAGATAAAACCTGTGGGAAAAAATTCTAGTGAAGGAAAAAGAGTACACATATATTTTGATACGCATTATTTGTTACCTCATTAAAAACCTTGCAAAAAACCTAGTGGGACAAAACCTCGGTCAAGGAAAAAAGAGTGCAACGCGTCTTATACTCCCCCTGATTAAAACATCACTTAATTTCTTGTTATGATGTCATCCAATCTTATATATCAACTTCTCAAATATTGATAGTGTCTTTGTGATCAAATCACATTCACGAAGATGTTTCATGATTGAACTTATCCCGATATATCATTTTATGGTTTCATGGATATGATGAGGCTTTGAGCTTAGCCGAATACATTCTTGAAAATCACTCTATTCATGACTCATTGCTGCAAGTAAATTACTCATTCAACTTGTTCATAACAAGAATCATCTTGTGGACACTTTGATTTGCAGTTGATTATCTTCGAACATTGTGGTTGGTATATTCTTTTTCAAAGAAATATCACACATTTCCTGAATATGGTGTATCATTGATCTCAACCAGACGCACTCCAACTTGCTTCATGGAGGGCTTTTATTTCTACATGGTTTGAAGAAGTGGTTACCAACGTTTGCTTCATTGATCACCAAGATATTATTGCGCCTCCACATGTAAACAAATAGCGTGTTTTAGACCGAGCTTTATGTGGATCAGATAATTATTCTGCATCTGCGTAACCAATCAGTTCTGACTTGGATTCATCGAAATAGAATAAACCCATGTCTATGGTCCTTAAAAGATATTCAAGTATATGCTTAACACCATTTAAATGTCCTGTTGTTGGAGAGGAATTGAATCTTGCCAGTAAATTTACTGCAAAATAGATATCTAATCGAGTATTGTTAGCAAGATGCATTAGTGCCCTGATTGCACTAAGATATGGAGTTTCATCACCAAGAAGCTCTTCATCCTTCTTTTGAGATCAAACTAAATCTTTATTTATGTCAAGCGATCTCATAATCATTGGGGTACTCAATGAATATGATTTATCCATATAAAATCGCATCAAAATATTTCTGTGTATGTTGATTGATGGACAAATATTTCATGCGTAAAATTCTCAATCTGTAGGTCAAGACAAAATTTTGTCTTTCCAGAATGTTTTCATAGATTCCCTTCTCAAACACTCAATAGCTTTTGAAAGCTCTTTAAGAGTGTTAATAATGTTCAAGTCATCAATGTACTGTAATGACTCGTTCCCGTCGTTATGGAAAATCCAATGGGGAAAGAATTTGGGCCAGAAAACTTTTGAGTAGTGATTGGAAAATTGTAGCCTAGTCCAGATTTGGATAAAATCTAAGTCAGGTGAGGTCTAGGGAAATGTGGAAATGAATTAGGGGGGATCTAATTATGAATTTGATCACATGAGTAGATATCTAAGACGTTAAGGAACCCATACGGCTTTACAGAACTGAATTCGGGTGAGTAGAACACCCTAAACTGATCTTACGTGAAAGGGTAGTTTTAGAATGCCAAGGTTTAAAGGTATGTTGTGAAATGGGAGTTTGGAACTCAAATTCTGACTTTATGTCTCCGTGCAAGCCGCCAAAGCAGGGTTAGTTCCACTCTAGCAGGGCCGCTGTGGCGGGTTAGGTCCCGTTGTGGTGGGACAGTCGCAACTTAAATTTGGGAAAAACCCCAAATTTGTTATTTTTTGTAAACCTTTGTTATTGAGAGCTAAGAGATGACCCAGGGCTATTTCTTGATAGATTCCCACGACTTCTAGCGCAAAAGGTAAGATTATTACTCCCCTTATCTGTTTTTCGATCCGTATAACATAGATTCTTGGGTAATTATCATTGGGGGAGGGTTTTGGGCTGAAGTTAATGGTGGGAAAATCCCTTATTGAATAATAGGATATTGGGATGGCCATGGATTTATAGATTGTTTATTATCTGAGTAAACTAGTCCTTGTTTATTGATCCTTGCGTTAAATTACTTGTTTTAGACCAATAACAAGAGGAAAGAATCTGGAAAAGGAAGGCTTAAGTGTCTTTGAAGGATTCAAGCTTGGTTTCGAGGTAGGTGATGGTTTGATTTCCTGTTTGTATGATATATGCCGCTAATTGCTTCGTTGTATGCATGCATGTATGAGAATAAGGAATGTAAATCGAATATAATGCAAATGAGTATACGTATATGAATACATACATGCCAGGAAACCATTACATGATTATATGACTATGAGTATTGTTCATTATGGGTGTGATTGTGGTTGTGCTGACTCGATCGTGTGTCTATATTGAATCGGGTGTCATGTTTTGACACATATATTGGACCGATTTTCACGTTTCGACACATATATTAGATCGGGTGTCACATTCCGATACATGTGTATTGGATCGGGTGTCACATTCCGACACACTAACAATTTGGGTGTGGGTTCCATGAGAGGACCACTGTGATTATTACATTCATATTTATTTGTCGTTAATATTGGGAACTGTATGTTGCTCTTGAAATGAAAGCTGAAATGTATTTTGTATCTGTGTTTACTGTGTTGTGATTGCTTCCCTATGTTTCGCTTACTGGGTTGTCGCGTGATCCTACCAGTACATTGTGGTTATGTACTGATACTGCACTTGTTCGTTCTTTGTTGAGTACATGGTATCATCAGGCGGCTACTGATAGACCTCAGCTAGGGGATCATTGATCAAAGACCGAATTCAAGGGTGAGCCAGTTCTTCCAGGTTGCCATGGATCCTTCCTTGTTTAGTCCACTCTTTTCGGACTCGGACTGTTTAGTTAGACTTTCCTTATGTTAGTTTAGGGGTTGCACCCCTTTTCCTTAGTTTTGTTGGTTTACAGAGTTTTGGTACAATGACTTTCAAGTTCTAGGAGTTGAATTTCCGCAATAGTTATGTAAGCTGATTTGTTAAACTTTCGAAGTTTATGGGAACTCCATATTTCATTAGTCATTTAAACATGCTTTCGTATCTTTAAATGTTCTAGTTTTCGTTAAGTTGCTTAGTTGAGTTGTAGTAATGGTTCTCCTATCGGACGGTTAGTGTGGGTGCCAATCATAACGGTCTGGGTCGTGACAAAGTTGGTATCAGAGCTCCAGGTTCGTTGATTTCGTTGTACCAAAATGAGTCCAGTAGAGTCTCTCGGAACGGTATAGAGACGTCTATACTTTTCTTCGAGAGGCTGTAGGACTTTAGGAAAAATCATTCCTTTGATTCTTCGTGCTATTACTTAAATCCAATTGGTATCTCGGTGATACAAATTGGTATTTCTCATTTACTCTATGGTCATATTAGAGCAACCGAAGTGGTAACACCAACACTAGCAAGAGAGAATGTGTCCTTCTAAAGAAGCATGTTTCCCCAATTCAATGTGGGCATGTAATGACTAGTGACAAACATGAGGTTTTTATTATGTTCTTAATCTTGAAACCTTCATTCTTCATCGGTACTGAATCTGAAGATTCTTATAATTTTCTTGTTGATTGTCATGGTTTGCTTCATAAGATGGATTATATGCTAGTTTTTGATACGGTAGAGAGATTTGGCGTTGAGTTTATGATATGCCAGTTCAAGGGAGACACAAAAATGTGGTGGTGATCTCATGTTCAGTGTCGACTAGTAAACACACTACTCAGGACTAAGGAAACATTTTATAGCTTTCTGTATGGAGAAGTATATACCCTAAACTTTGAGGGATAGGAGGAGAGATGAGTTCCTTAATATAGAGTAACATAATACATTTGTTGCAACCTTTAAGGCAAAGGTTTCTGTTTTATCCAAATATGGTACTCCACTTTGCTTCAGTCTAGAAGAGCAAATTCATCATTTTTGAAGGGATTAGGTCAGATTTGCAGATTCAAGCTCATAGGTGGCTGCTTTAGCAAATTCTTTTCAGGAAGTGGTTGATTTTGTGACAGAGGTAGAAGGGGGTGAAGTCAGAAGACTTTGCCAAGGTGACAACATTCAATAAGTTTTGTAAGGGAAGGCAAGATAATGAACACCATTACTTTGGAAAATGCATTTAGTATTGTTGTCATAACATGTATGTGTTGCTTAATAAATGATGAAATTATGTTATGACAATATAGGTTCGAATCTCAATTATGATTTCCTAGATTGAGTGTATATCAAAGAGGGTCATGATACGACTACTACAATAGCAGCGATGCTTACTTGGTCAAGTTTTTAAGTGTATTACAATTGTGGAGAACCTGTGCATATGAGGAGGAAATCAGCGAGGTCGTAGAGGCCGGGGAAATGGTAATGCAGGTAGGGGAGCAGTTCCGCCAGGCAAGGAGGTTGCCCATCAAGATGACATGGCTCAATTTTATGCCTTTCCAGGTTATACCGAGGTTAAGGTGTCTGATGCAGTGATTACAGGTGTTATTCTTGTCTGTGACCGAATGGCTACTGTTTTGTTTGATCCAGGTTCTACTTATTCATATGTGTCAGTTCAATTTGCCTTGGGATTTGATGCGGTTTGTGATGTGCTTGATGCCCCCATCCATGTTTCTACCCCAGTTGGAGAGTCTATCATAGTCACCCATGTGTATCGTGATTATCCTGTTTTGTTTATGAGTTTCCAGACATAGGCTGACTTGGTTATTTTGGATATGACTAACTTCGATATAATCTTAGGCATGACTTGGTTGTCCCCCCTATTTTGTTGTGCTTAATTGTAATGCCAAGTCTATCACTCTAGAGATCCCGGGTAGGGAAAAGTTAGAGTGGGAATGGGTGTACAAGCCTAAGCCAGCTAAGGTCATATCCTCCATTCGGGCTAGGAAACTGGTGAGGCAGAGGTGTTTGGCATATTTGGCTCATTTTTGAGAGGTTGATATTAAGACTCCTTCTATTAAGTCTATTTATGTAGTGTCTGATTTGCATTGACTTGGAACCTAACACTCGCCCCCATCTCCATTCCTCCTTATCACATGGCTCCGGCAAAATTGAGAGAGCTTAAAGCTCAAATTCAGGAGCTTCCTGATAAAGGTTTCATCCGTCCTAGTGCTTCCCCGTGGGGTGCTCCTGTCTTGTTTGTTAAGAAGAATGATGGTAGTATGAGGAATAGTGATTTAATCTTAAGTCATAAAATAGTGTATTGATACCGGAATGACAAGCTTATGGATAAAGAAGTCTCATTGAGTATACTTGAGTGAAGGAAATTAAAGATTTTAGTAAGAAAATGCGTATAAAATTTGGGTTAGTCCTTGAATTTTATGGGTACACCTGAGTTTGAGGTGTCATGTTGATTAAAAGGTTGACTTTGTAGTGATAGTCAGGGCAGACTGAGCATAATAGTAATAAGAGTTCGTGATGGATTGTGATGGGATGCAACTATATAATAAGATTGTTGGTTAAGCAAATTTTGTATAGTAATTACGACTTGCGAGTATCTAAGGTTGTGGTTTCCTAATATTTGGTGAGTAACGTGGTTGTATGGAAGGTTTTAAGAGATGTGGGATACCATTCGAATAGAATTTAAAAGAGCTAGAGTCATAATGCAGAAAAAATAATGGGATGTAGTACAACCTTTAGAGAGAGGCGAGAGCAAGAATATTTTATTTGATTGCAAAGGCTAAAGAGGTATCTTCAGAGGGGTAGAGAATTAGGTTCAGAGACGTGTGGATTTATTCGTTTGTTGTGTCTATGGTAATAGTGTCACGAGTCCAGTAAATTGGTTAAAAACTATTGGGAAAGACTTGAGAAATAAGTGTATAGACATTAGCTCGAGTGTGATGATAAGTGCTTTGTTTTTTTTTTTTTGAGTTTAGTAATGAGTATGATTGAATTTTTAGCGAAGGATATTGTAAGATTGATGGAGATGCGATCAATGATAAGCGAAGATCCATGAATTCATAAAAATCTTCAAGGTAAAAGTTAATGTTGATAGATAAGGGGATTGTGTTATATAGTTGAATTTACAATTCAGATTTTTTATTATAAGTCTACATTCGTGGTGATATATTTTGTCAAGGTATGAGTTGGCAAGGTGAGAAATGATCAATTGTATCAGGTATTGAGCATTTGTAAGGACTTACACCTGGGTTAAGTCGTAAAGTTTATTACTGTTGATTTTTAAGTACCTAAGAAAGGTTTTAATTTAGAAGTGTTGGTTTATAGTAAGGTAAATGGTCGGAGTGCTTATGATGGTTGTAGTATTGAGAGTGTGGGCTTCAGTGGAATGATGTAAAGAGTATGTGGAGTCAACTGAATGGAAAGGGCTGGTATCGGCTCTTCGAAAGAAGACCTTTAGTGCTATTCAATAATTATTTCATAAATTCTTATGTGACCATCTATTTCATTTTGTACATCGTTGTGAGTATGATGCACTAGCTATGCTCACGGGTGTTTTCACTTTTGTGGGAAGAAAATGTTGTTAATAACTATGATTGTTTGGGTATTACGAGTGTGTCTTGGTTGGTTCAAGTTCACTTCTAAGCAAGTATTGATTTGGAATTTAATCATGCTTAAGTGCGAAAGGATTCATCCTGATGATTGTGTCAAGGTCCTTGATAACATGTTGCAGACGGGTGTACAATCAACTTTGGTGGTTGTTGGGAATCACCTTTGTTGTTAGTTAAGTTTACATACAACAATATTTATCACTCGAGTATTGAGATGAATTCATTGAGGAATTGTATGGGATGATGTGTAGGTATTCAATTGGTTGGATTGAGGCTGGAGATGTGAAACCCTTAGGGGAGTTGATTTGGTGAAATATGCTCAAGATAAGGTGAGAAGCATCCAAGCTAAGCTTCTAGTAGTCCAGAGTCGACAGAAAAAATATGCAGACCACAAGGTAAAGGATATGACATTTTAGACTGGTGAGCAAATTCTTCTAAAAGTGTTACCCATGAAAGGGGTGATAAGATTCGGCAAGAAGGGAAAACTTAGTCCTCGATACACTGGACCATTTAAGATCCTTGACTGTGTAGGGCAGTGGCTTATAGATTGGACATACTCCCTAGATTATCTAGAGTCTATCTAGTGTTCAATATGTACATGTTGAAGAAGTATCATGAGGACCAAGGGGATAAATTTTGTGGGAGATCAATGGAAGTATCGTCCAGTTGAGGAAGCTACTTGGGAAACCGAAAAGGACATGCGAGACAAGTATCCCAGCTATTCGATACTACTCTACTCTTGCCTTAGCCAGTTCTCCTAGTTTATCACTCGGGGTTGAGTGATGGGTAAATTGGTATCTATTGTAACGACCTGTTCTCGTCGTTATGGAAAAGTCAATGGGGAAAAAATTTGGGACAGAAAACTTTTGAGTAGTGACTTGGAAAATTGTAGCCTAGTCCAGCTTTGAACAAAATCAGAATCAAGTGAAGTCTAGGGAAGTCTGGTAATGAATGGGGGATCTAATTATGAATTTGATCACATGAGTAGATAGCTAAGATGTTAAGGAGCCCGTACGACTTTACGAAATTGAATTCGGGCGAGTAGAACTCCCAAAACTGATCTTAGCGTGAAGAGGTAGTTTTAGAACGTCAAAGTTTGAAGGTGTGTTATGAAATGGGTGTTTGGAACTCAAATTCAGATTTTCTGTCTCCGTGCAAGCCGCCAAAGCTGGTTAGTTTCGCCAGGGTGGGGCTGCTATGGCGAATTGGGTCCCATTATTGCAGGACAATTTCTACTTAATTTGGGGAAAAACTGCAAATTCGTTATGTTATGCAAACATTCTTTCTTGAGAGTTAAAGGGACGACCCAGGGCTATTTCCTGATAGATTCCCACGGTTTCTAGCGCAAAAAGTAAGATTATTACTCCCCTAATCCATTTTTCGATCCGTAGAACTTAGATTCTTGGGTAATTATCATTGGAGGAGGGTTTTGGCGTGAAGTTAATGATGGGAAAAGCCTTAATTGAATAATAGGATCTTGGGATGGCCATGGATTTATAGATTGTTTATTATCCGGGTAAATTAGGCCTTATTTATTGATCCTTGTGTTAAATTACTTGTTTAGACCAAGAACAAGCGGAAAGAATCTGGAAAAGGAAGGCTCAAGTGCCTTAGGAGGATTCTAGCTTGGTTTCTAGGTAGGTGATGGTTTGATTTCCTGTTTGTGTGATATATGCCAGTAATTTCTTGATTGTATGCATGCATGTATGAGAATAATGAATGTAAACCGAATCTAATGCAAATGATTATATGTATATGAATGATTACGTACCATGAACTCATTACTTGATTGTATGACTATGAGTATTGTTCATTATGGGTGTGATTGTGATTGTGCTGACTTGATCGGGTGTCACGTTCTGAAACATATATTGGATCGGGTGTCATGTTTCGACACATACTTTGGACCGGGTGTCACGTTCTGACACATATATACGTTCCGATCCATGTATATTGGATTGGTTGTCACGTTCCGACACACTAACATTTTGGGTGTGAGTTCCATTAGAGGACCACTATGATTATTACATTTATGTCTATTTGTCGTTGATATTGGGAACTGTATGTTGCTCTTGAAATGAACATTGATCTATGTATTCTGTATATGTGTGTTTACTGTGTTATGATTGCTTGCCTATGTTTCGCTTACCGGGGTGGCCGCGTGATCCTACCAGTACACTGTGGTTTTGTACTGATACTGCACTTGCTCATTCTTTATTGAGTACATGGAATCTTCAGGCGGCTACTGATAGACCTCAGCTAGGGGATCATTGATCGAAGACCGGATTCAAGGGTGAGCTAGTTCTTCCAGGCTTCCATGGATCCTTCCTTGTTTAGTCCACTCTTTTCGGACTCAGACTGTTTAGTTAGACTTTGCTTAAGTTAGTTTAGAGGTTGCACCCCTTTTCCTTAGATTTGTTGGTTTACAGAGTGTTGGTGCATTGACTTTCAGGTTCTAGGGGTTAAATTTCCACAATAGTTATATTAGTTGATTTGTTAAGCTTTCGGAGTTTATGGAAACTCCATATTTCATTAGTCATTTATACATTCTTTTGTATCTTTAAATGTTCTAGTTTTCGTTAAGTTGCTTAATTAGGCTGTAGTAATGGTTCTCCCACCGGAGGGTTAGTGTGGGTGCCAATCAGACGGTTTGTGTCTTGACACAGACACAACTATTATAAAAAATTCAGATCCTGCCTTTTTCATAAAAATGTAAGGACAATTAGGGTCATTCTTTATGTACCCTTTTCTTCCTTGATTATTTCAATCCATATAAGGATTCTTGAAGTTTAAACTTTTATATGTTTTAGACACCTTGATTGCTTCAAGGATTTTCATATAACCTTCAGTATTGTCTAGCTAGACATTATACTTATTCATTATATATATTCAAGTTTTCATATATTGCCAGATAAGCAAATCTCATTGCATCCACCATAGTTGAAACATCTCCAATAATGTCGGGATTTTTGCAACAGACCTTTATGCCCCAAGGCACAAGCCTTACTTGATATCTTGCAGTTATATCATCGCATAATTATTTATTTGTACCCCACTGATATTATACCTTGATTTATGGACTATCAATCCAAAACATTTTGTAAATGAAACAAAATATACTTGAATTATGCATTTTACTTGGCCAATCATATAGTGTGGACAGATAAATGATAGGCCAATCACAATTTATATCATTGAGCGCTACTTCATATCAAAGATACCGTCGATTGTTATTTGATATCGATTCCAATATGACATAACTTATCGAGATCTCTACATTTTTCATCATTTTTTAGGTACCTGGACCTTTCCCAAGGTTTTATTAAGTGTTATGTCGTGGCGCTCTTTTATAGCACTTGCCTCATTATCATGACCATATTGATCATTTTCTCCTCTCCTTCTTCAAGGAGTTTTACATTTGGAACCGATTGGTCTATTATGCTTCAGGCATATCACACACCCTATCCTTCAAGGACTTCTCATTAAAGCATTTACAGCTGAATTATAACACAGGGTCAGTAAATTTATCTGACAATTGGTTTGCAACATTATGCAAATGAATTATCCCTTAAACTTCAAGTTAACGTTTTCTTTTAACGAGGATCTATAGAATTCATAATTAACCTCAGACATAATTTTCAGCTGTCAATATCATTGTAACATCCGCAATTAGAAAGAACTAGAAAGAACTTAAAAATCTGAAAATAGTCATTTTTCGAAGTACAAGGAAATCTGGAAAATTTTAAGAAAGTTAAAGTGAGTTTTTGGTCAACTTCAAATGACCATAAATCATAGCTCAGAATGAGTTAGGTGTAGTTCCAGATATGGTTGGAAATCTCTTGGAATTATCTTTCCAACGCAGCCAAGTTTACGCGATTCCGAGTTTGGATGAGTGAGTTATCCCCTTTGGAAGTTAGGTTGTTGGATTAAGGAAATGTCAAATCCGGAATTTTAAAGGGTATTTTAGTCTTTTCATTGCCCTATTATTTTAATACGTTTTTAGGAGTTCAATATGGGTCAAATCAGATTTTAGTCAGTTTTAACATTTGGGTTTTCACGCTAGGGCTAAGGAGAAAGGAGAAGAAGAAGCAAGAACGTTCAAGATCGTCGAAGTATGGCTTGTGAAATTCGTCGGGGGTGATCCGTACAAGGTATGCAAGATCACATAGCATCAGATTAATTCACCCACGCGCCAAGCATATTTAATTCAGTGATTTTCCTTCAAAAGAGTTGGAATTTGATGTTCTTGAGTTGTGTTCTTGAATTGTTTTCATTCTTGAACTTACATGTGATTGATGGGTTTTCTTGAGACGTTTTAGCAATTGTTAAGATTTATTTTGAGTTAGATTCTAGTGTACATGCGTTGGGTATCTGAATTTAAGAAAGAATTAAGAAAAGGAATCGATTTAAAATGATTTAGGATCAGAAAACGAGTTGAAAAACTCGAAAGATGAACCTGGGAAGGGCCAGGCGCGTTGCGCCCCCATAGCGCCACGAGGCTGGGGCGGCGCGCCTGCAGTGCGCCCAAAATGAGCCCCAGTAAATTAGGGCCTGGCGCGGCGTGCCAGGGACGCGCCCAGATCGGTGTTTTTCACCTAGTTTTCGTCATTTAGTCCATTTAAGTCCTTTTAAAGTGTATTAACACATTCCTTTGATCTTAACTACTCTAAATGACTTCTAAACACCTAGAAATCATCCATAAACATGAATCATAACCTTGAATCCATAAATTCAAATTCAAGGAAAGTCAAGAGCCAAGTCTAGGATGTTCTCAGAGTCTTTTCAAGAAGTCTTTTGCATATGCTTTTAACTTTAATTTAAGACTTAAGTTTTGAAGTTGAGTAAAGAGTAAGAGAAAAGTTCATTTTGTTTAAAATGATATATAGAAACTAAGTATTTCCAAGAATAAATATTTTCACATTTAAGATGAGAGGAAACTGAGATTTCCAAAAGAGTTTTGAACAGCGAAAATGGAAGATTGATTCCCAGAGAACTTCTAAAGTTAAGTTTGAGCAATTATCTCAAACCAGAGAAGAAGTTGTTTTAAAAACATATGAGCTAAGTATATTTTGGGAGTACTATTGAGCACCGATATAGGGACGTGAGTTCATATTAACTCAAGCCCCCCATAAACTATGTAGCCATTATGGGGAGAAAAAAGATCATACTTTTTAGATGATTCCTTAGTGCTATTTCGCATAGACTAGTGGATCCACTTAGTAGTTCAGGTTCTATAACGATGGCAAGGTATAGGACGATCCTTGGCAACGTGAAGTAAAACATTGTACCATAACTTAGGCTCATACTGATGGTTGTCCGTTAGAGAAACTCCCACAGAAGTTATTGTATTTTTATATACATCAGTTTATAGTATTTTTACATAAATTTTAGAGTTATTTTGTATCCTTGTATATACCCAGAGTTGACAACATGTTTTTAAACAACTTATCTTTATATTGCACTTGTTTTAAACTGCTTTATATTGAAATGAGTTCAGTTAAGTATTCATGAGTTGAGAAGAGCCAAGGTAATAGTTTCTTTCAGATTCCCTTCCAAGCCTATGTTGTTTTAGCATTCCAACTTGCATAATCGTACATTCAATGTACTGATGCCAGTTGGCCTGCATCATCCTATGATGCAGATGCATGTAACCAGGATTAGCATCCAGCGCCTCGTTGATCTAGCTTGAGCACTCAGAGTCTGTGGTGAGCCTCATCGCATTTCAGAGGATTCTTTTAATCGCTTTCTAGTTTAGTTCATTAGGATGTTGTGGGATTGTCCCAACATCCATCTCAGTTGCTTAGAGGCTTCGTAGACAGTTAGTTATTAGTCCTTTAGTCTTCTCATTTTATAGTATGTTAAGACTTGGGTTGCCATTTGGGCCAAGTTGAATGTTTAATTCTTTAACATTCTAAGTTATATTATCATTCTATTTGAGTAAATTCTTTTGATAATTGTAATCATGCTTAGATTTTTCCGCTGAGTTAAGTAAGCCAGGCCAAGGGTTCGCTTGGGGCTAGTAATGGTCTTCAAGTGTCAGCCACGTCCGAGATGTGGGCTTGGGGCGTGACAAACTTGGTATCAGAGCACAGAGTTCAAGAGTCCTAGGGAGTCTATGAATCTGTGTCTGTAGAGTTCTAGTTATTGGTGTGAAGCGCACCACATCTATAATTAGGAGGCTGCAAAAGTTAGAAATTCCTTCATTTCTTTCTCACTCTTTTCGTGCGTTAGAGTTGATCTCTAAAAAGTTGCTTCTAATTTGTGCTTGCGCGTGTTTCAGATAATCATGCCTCCCTGAAGAGCTGTCATAGGTCCTCCTACTAGGCATAATGTTGAGAAGCAAGAGTTGTCGAATGCACCTTAAGTGCAACCTCAAGGGGAAGTCACTAATGCTGAATTCAGAGAAGCAATTAGGATGATGAGTCAAGCTGTGACTAACCAGGTTGGGCAGCAGAGAGGTGCTTGACAAGAAGAGGCTGACACTTCAAGGATTCGTGAGTTCTTTGGGATGAATTCTCCAAGTTTCACTGGTTCAAGCACTTCTGAGAATCCAGAGAACTTTGTTGATGAACTGAAAAAGGTGTTTTATATGATGCATGTTACTGATACTGAGAGAGTTGAGCTAGCTGCATATCAACGGAAGAATGTTTCTAGGACTTGGTTTGATCAGTGGAAAGAGGGTAGAGCTGAGGATACACCACCTACGAGCTGGGCCTATTTTGAGGAAGCTTTCTTGGGACGTTTCTTTCCCCGAGAATTGAAAGAGGCTAAGGTACGGGAATTTCTTACACTTATGCAGGATTCTCTAAGTGTGCATGAGTATGGGTTGAAGTTCACTCAACTATCTCGTTATGCTCCGGAAATGGTTAAGGACATGAGGAGTAGAATGAGTTTGTTTGTTTCTGGGTTGGCCAGTCTATCAAGCATAGAGGGCAGGGCAGCGATGTTGATAGGTGACATGGACATATCCAAGTTGATGGTTTATGTGCAGCATGTTGAGGAAGAGAAGATGAGAGACAGGGAAGAGTTCAGAAATAAGAAAGCGAAGACAGGGAATGAGTCTGGGTAGCAGAAAGGTAGTATGAATCGTTCGTCCTTTCAGAAGAAAAAGGGGCCTGTACCATCATCAGCTAGTGCACATGTACCCAGAAGAAAAGGTGAGTATAAAGGCTAGAATTCACAGAACTTTAGAGCTAGACTAGTACAGTCTCAAGGTAGTGTGGCACAAGGAGGTAATTGGGCTCCTGTATGTGGTAGGTGTGGTAGAAACCACTCAGGTAAGTGTCGTGATGGCCAGACAGGTTGTTTCAAGTGTGGGCAAGAGGGACACTTCATGAAAGGGTGTCCTAAGAATAAGCAAGGTAGTGGAAATCCGGGCAAGTGAGCCCAGTCTTCATTAGTTGCTCCACCAGACAGGGCTGCACCTAGAGGAGCTACTTCCGATACTGGCGGAGGAGCAAATCGCCTCTATGCAATCACTAGTCACCGAGAGCAAGAGGACTCTCTAGATGTTGTCACTGGTATTATTTGAGTCTTTGACTTTACTATTTATGTCTTGCTAGATCCAGGAGCGAGTTTATATTTTGTAACTCCATATGTTGTTATGAACTTTGATGTTATTCCTGAGCAACTTAGTGAACCATTCAGTGTATCTACGCCTATTGGTGAGTCTATTCTAGCAGAGAGAGTCTATCGTGATTGTCCCCTTTTCGTGAATCACAAGAGTACCATGGCTGATTTAATTGAGTTAGACATGGTAGATTTTGATGTCATTCTTGGTATGGACTGGCTTTATGCTTGTTATGCCTCAGTTGATTGTAAAACTCAAGTAGTCAAGTTTCAGTTTCCAAATGAGCCAGTCTTAGAGTGGAAAAGCAGTTCAGCAGTGCCTAAGGGTCATTTCATTTCGTACCTTAAGGCAAGGAAGTTAGTTTCTAAGGGGTGTATCTACCACTTAGTCCGAGTTAACGATTCAAGTGTTGAGGTACCTCTTATTCAGTCAGTTCCAGTAGTAAAAGAGTTCTCAGAAGTCTTTCCTGATGATCTTCCCGGAGTCCTTCTTGAGAGAGAGATAGACTTCGGTATAGATCTTATTCCAGATACTCATCATATCTCTATTCCGCCATACAGAATGGAACCAACAGAGTTGAAAGAGCAGTTGAAAGATCTCCTTGATGTATTCATTGATCAGAAGAGTCTTCAATATGTGTTCACCCAGAAAGAGCTTAATCTCAAACAAAAGAGGTGGTTAGAATTACTCAAAGATTATGACATAAGTATTCTTATTCACCCAGGTAAGGCTAATGTTGTTGTTGATGCCTTGAGCAAGTTTGTCTATGGGTAGTACTGCCCATGTTGATGAAGAAAAGAGAGAGTTAGCGAAAGATGTGCATAGACTTGCACGCTTAGGAGTCCCACTAATGGATTCCACATAAGGAGAAGTAGTGGTGTTGAATGGGGTTGAATCATCACTAGTATCAGAAGTTAAAGAAAAGCAAGACCAAGATCCTATTTTGCTTGAGTTCAAGGCAAATGTTCAAAAACAAAAGGTATTACCTTTTGTACAAGGGGGAGATGGTGTATTGAGATATCAAGGTAGGTTGTGTGTACTAATGGTTGATGGACTCCAAGAGAGGATCATGGAGAAAGCTCATAGCTCCAGATATTCCATTCATCCGGGTTACACCAAGATGTATCGCGATTTGAAAGAAATGTATTGGTGGAATAGCATGAAGAAAGGCATTGCAGAATTTGCTGCTAAGTGTCCAAATTGCCAGCAAGTGAAAGTTGACCACCAAAGGCCGTGTAGTTTGGCGCAAAATATAGAACTTCTGGAATGGAAGTGGGAGATGATTAATATGGACTTCATCGTAGGGTTACCAAGGTCTCAGAGGCAGCATGATTCTATTTGGGTGATTGTCGACAGAATGACAAAATCAGCCCACATTTTGCCAGTAGAGACTACTTATTCAGTAGAAGATTATGCTAAGCTATATATTCAAGAAGTGGTAAGACTTCATGGGGTTCTGGTCTCCATTATTTCAGACAGAGGTGCGCAATTTACTGCACAGTTTTGGAAGTCATTCCAGAAAGGCTTGGGTTCAAAGGTGAACTTGAGTACTGCTTTTCACCCTCAGACAGATGGTCAAGCAGAGAACACTATTCATACCTTAGAGGATATATTGAGGGCTTGTGTGATTGATTTCAAAGGGAATTGGGATGATCACCTACCTCGAATTGAGTTTGCTTACAACAACAGTTACCACTCTAGCATCCAAATGGCTCCTTATGAAGCTCTTTATGGGAGAAGATGTAGATCTCCTATTGGATGGTTTGAAGTTGGTGAGGCAGGGTTGATAGGACCAAATTTAGTTCACCAAGTTATGGAGAAGGTGAAAGTGATTCAAGAAAGGTTGAAAATGGCACAGAGTCGTCAAAAATCCTATACTGATGCTAGGAGAAGGGCATTAGAGTTCGAAGTAGATGATTGGGTATATTTGAAAGTTTCACCCATGAAGGGTGCTATGAGGTTTGGTAATAAGGGGAAGCTTAGTCCCCGGTTTATTGGGCCTTATCGAATATCCAAAAGGATGGGCAATGTAGCTTATGAGTTGGAGCTCCCACAAGAGCTAGCAACGGTTCATCTGGTGTTTCACATCTCCATATTGAAGAAATGCACGGGCGATCCTTCATTGATCATACCAATTGAAGACATTGAGATCAAGGATAGCTTATCCTATGAGGAGATTCCTGTCCAGATTCTAGATCGCCAAGTTCGCAAGTTGAGAACAAAAGAGGTAGCATCAGTCAAGGTCCTTTGGAGGAACCAATTTGTTGAAGAGGCTACTTGGGAAGCTGAAGAGGACATGAAAAAGAGATATCCACATCTTTTTGAATCTAAAGAAAGTGTAGATCAAGGTACTAATTTGCTTCTTGCTACTCTCTAATTTATGAATGAGCATGTTGTTTATTTGCATTTGCCTGTTGGGTGTTTGAGTTTGATGTTGCACCCTAAGCCTAGTAAGAGTAATCTCATTTGAGGACGAATGTTCCCAAGAGGGAGATATTGTAACATCTCGCAACTAGAAAGAACTAGAAAGAAGTTAAAAATCTGGAAATAGTCATTTTTGGAAGGTACAAGGAAATCTGAAAAAATTTAAGAAAGTTAAAGTGAGTTTTTGGTCAAATTCAAATGACCATAACTTCTAGCTCAAGTTGATTTAGGTGTAGTTCCAAATACAGTTGGAAAGCTCTTAGAATGATCTTTCCAACGCCGCCAAGTTTATGCTATTCCGAGTTTGGATGAGTGGGTTATGCCCTTTGGAAGTTGGGTTGTTGGTTTAAGGAAATGTCCAATCTGGAATTTTAAGGGGTATTTTAGTCTTTTCATTGCCCTATTATTTTAATACATTTTTAGGAGTTTAATATGGGTCAAATCAAACTTTTATCCAGTTAGAATTTGGGTTTTCACGCTAGGGCTAAGGAGAAAGGAGAAGAAGAAGCAAGAATGTTCAAGATGGTTAAAGTTTGGCTTGTGGAATTCGTCGGAGGTGATCTCTCCAAGGTATGCGAGATCACACAACGTCGGGTTAATTCACCCACGCGCCAAGCATATTTAATTCAGTTATTTTCTTTCTAAAAGAGTTGGAATTTGATGTTCTTGAGTTGTGTTCTTGAATTGTTTTCATTCTTGAACTTACATGTGATTGATGGGTTTTCTTGAGACATTTTAGCAATTGTTAAAAGTTGTTTCGAGTTAGATTCTAGTGTACATGCGTTGGGTATCTGAATCTAAGAAAGTATTGAGAAAAAGAATCGATTTAAAATGATTTAGGATCAAAAAACGACTTAAAAAACTCGTCCGACAAGGCCAGGCGTGTCGCGCCCCCATAGTGCAAGGAGGCTGGGGCGGCGCACCCCCAGTAAATTGGGGTCTAGTGCGGCGTGCTAGGGACGCGCCTGGATCGGCATTTTTCACCCAGTTTTCGTCATTTAGTCCATTTAAGTCCTTTTAAAGTGTATTAACACTTTCCTTTGATCCTAACTACTCTAAATGACTTCTAAATACCTAGAAATCATCCATAAACATGAATCATAACCTAGAATCTATAAATTCAAATTCAAGGAAAGTCAAGAGCCAAGTCTAGGATGTTCTCAGAGTCTTTTCAAGAAGTCTTTCGCAAATGCTTTTAACTTTGATTTAAGACTTAAGTTTTGAAGTTGAGTAAAGAGTAAGCAAAGTTCAGTTTCTTTAAAATGATATATGGGAACTAAGTATTTCCAAGAGTAAATGTTTTCACATTTAAGATGAGAGGAAACTGAGATTTTCAAAAGAGTTTTGAACAATAAAAAAGGAACATTGATTCCAAGAGAGCTTTTTAAGCTAAGTTTGAGCAATTATCTCAAACCAGAGAAGAAGTTGTTTTAAAAACGTATGAGCTAAGTATATTTTGGGAGTAGTATTGATCACCGATATGGGGACGCGAGTTCATATTAACTCAATCCCCCCCATAAACCATGTAGCCATCAGGGGAATAAAAAAGATCATACTTTTTAGATGATTCCTTAGTGCTATTTCGCATAGACTAGTGGATCCACTTAGTAGTTCAGGTTCTATACCGATGGCAAGGTATAGGACGGTCCTTGGCAACGTGAGGTAAAACATTGTACCATCACTTAGGCTCATAGTGATGGTTGTCGGTTAGAGAAACTCCCACAGAAGTTATTGTATTTTTATATACATTAGTTTATTATATTTTTGCATACATTTCAGAGTTATGTTGTATCCTTGTATATACTCAGAGTTGAAAACATGTTTTGAAACAACTTTTCTTTATGTTGCACTTGTTTTAAACTGCTTTATATTGAATTGAGTTCAGTTAAGTATTCATGAGTTGAGAAGAGCCAAGGTAAGTGTTTCTTTCTGATTCCCTTTCAAGCCTATGTTGTTTTAGCATTCCAACTCGCATACTCGTACATTCAATGTACTGATACCAGTTGGCCTGCATCGTCTTATGATGCAGACGCAGGTAACCAGGATTAGCTTCCAGCGCGATCACTCAGAGTCTATGGTGAGCCTCCTCGCATTCCGGAGGATTCTTTTAATCGCTTTCTAGTTTAGTTCATTAAGATGTTGTGGGGATTGTCCCAACATCCATCTCAGTTGTTTAGAGGCTTCATAGACAGTCAGTTATTAGTCCTTTAGTCTTCTCATTTTATCGTAGTTAAGACTTGGGTTGCCATTTTGGCCAAGTTGAATGTTTAATTCTTTTAACATTCTAAGTTATATTATCAAGTTATTTGAGTAAATTCATTTGATCATTGTAATCATACTTAGAGTCTTCCGCTGAGTTAAGTAAGCCAGGGCAAGGGTTCACTTTGGCCAGTAATGGTCTTCGAGTGCCTTCCAGTTCGGGGTGTAGGCTCGGGGCGTGACAATCATGTCTCCCTCTAATGTTAGAAAATCTAACATTCATCACAACCTTATTTGGAAATTCATCTTTGTGCGTGGTGGAGCAATTAAAATCATAACCTTACATTCAATATTTTTGATGAAAATTATTTGGTTTATGACCCCGAACCAATTTTGATAGGGGATCTTTGTTGGCTTAATGCATACAAGCGTTGTTACATGTTAAATAAATTCATCTCATACCAAATTTCTTTTTTGGGAGATATGTTGTCATAATTAATGATTTAGCTATAAATGGAGGCATACAATTTCTGCTAAACCAACCGCATTATCAGTATAATTTTATAGTTTGGAACGGTGCTCTTAATTTAACAATTCGAGCAAACAACCTTACAAACACCAATTTGTAAGTCGGCAACAAAGCACATGAGACCATCGCATAGAAGCATCTATCATATAGTTGTAAATGATCCACATAGCAGGTGAATGGGCTCATATTCACCTTTTTATATGTTCCAAATAATTTCAGGAAATACAATTTCAATCTTAGTTGGTACAATGATAATTTATTATGAGAATAAGCAACTCAAGAGAATTCTTGAAGAATATTTTATTTTTTCAGTATATAACTATGTGAATTCTCAATTATTTTTGCTTTATATTTTAATCGGAATGGCCAACCGATCATGTCAACTGATCTTTATTCCAGTACACTTATAGTTTACTTTTGCATGTAATTTCATCAGCATGTTCATGTTTGTGTGCAACAAACAAGAGGAAAACATGGGTAATATTTTACATAAATATTTATAACCCACTTCGGTTGTAGTAATCTAAAGATATTAAATTTTTTCATAATTTATAGTCTCAATATTTCTTTTCCATTCATCTGAAACTTAGAAAGTTTCTTTTGAGACTTACTACAACCCAAATATTATTTCTCTGGTAATAACACAACTCGTCAGAGCTTATAATTAATTTTGTGTACTATCACATATTTCATGACACCATTTGTATGGTGAATATCTCCTTCAAAGAGAAAATTATATTATTATTGTCATGATTAAAATTAATATAAGCAAGACATGTTTCTTGTTTTTCTTTTGTCGTACCATATGTACACAACCAATGACAAATTTGTATTGCCATACAATAATATTATTTTGGTCATGGCCACAACCTTATAGGCAAAATTTACTTCTTTCTTATTGCCCTTTAGGTACTTAACAAGAAACATATCATAACATTTATGACGTATATATGTACACGACCATTGACTATTTCTGCCAGATAAAATTTATTTATTTCTCTCAAACCTCCTGTAGAGGTGAGTTGTGGCATATTTCCAACCATACATGAATATTTTTTTATTCATATTTTTTTTTCTTCATAATTTGACACATTCACTTTCAAGAATGTGCAAATATTCACAATGTTTATTACAAGTCACAATATCTTCATGAGTTGACCATAACCATTTATACATGTTACATCTTTATATTTGACATATTTACATGACCCACCTCAACATCACTTTGAAAGATAAAGTGCACCATCACTTTATTTTATTTTATTCTGATGGAGGATTAATAAAATTTACTAGATTAGGTCTGCAAAAAATGAGTGTCAAATGACCTTTTATACCAAATCACAATAACTACTTTCAACCTTTTAAAGACCATTTTGAGACGATAATAATTACCTTCACATTTTTAAGGACTAATTGGAGAACTCATAGTGTTCTTCCTTTCATAATTGCCACAATGATGACTATTATAATTTTGTTCTTTGACACCCTTATTCATATATTTAATCACTTATCATCTTTCAGACTTATTATTCACTGCAACCACATTCATATGATAGAATGGAGCAATTGGGCGAATTTCAAACTTATCATATACTGCTACCACATTCGTTTCAGGGAATGAAGCAAATTCAATGGGACAAATTTCAAGACTTTTCATCAAAAATATATTATTTTTGCCTTAGTCATTATTTTATCATCATTATGGTGAATTGAGACTCAAACTCAATGTCTTATCCTTATAAAGCATGTTATGCCATAATTCTATGTGACTCCAACCCAATACATTATCATCATGGGGCATCAAAACTCAAATTGATGTCTTACCCTCTTAGTGCGATAGAACTTGAATCTACCTTCTTATCCTCAAACATTTTTCATTATGTGCATCCGGACTTTAACCTGATGTCTTACCCTTTTGGTGTGATGAGACTTGAATTCATCGTCTTACCCTTCAATCAATATCATATAATAGGTCAAAGGTCATCCGATTAGCCATTCAATTCTTGATATTTTAATATACTAAAACAACATCCTCATATTGTCAATCATAAACATGTTTTACTTTGTCAATACAACATAAGTACAAAGAATATTTCAATATCATATAAGTCAAAATTAATAGAACTCAGTCACGAGCCTTTAAAAAAATCAAGAATTATAGAAGCAATTTTAGTCAAAATAAGACTTTAAGAGTTTTCTCACCTCTAGTAATTATAAATATTCATAATTTCCTCATAATTAACAGAAAATCAACATGAAAATTTACTTCTTTATTCTTCAATTCTTTTCTGAAACGAAGAATTGTTAGTATAATCATAAATAAATGTATAAAATTATTAAAGTAAAATAAACCAATATGTTCTACCTCTTCATTTAACACATATATACTAAAATAATTTTTATAAGAGGAAGTTTTGAAAATATAAATGTGTAACAAGAAAAAATAAATAGAACTTGTTCTTGATCACAAGTGTTTCAACTACAACTCTTTTGCGAAGTACTACAATTTTTAGAGCATATTCGTGCTGATAACGTGTTATAAAATCAATTTCAAAGAAATATAAGTATAAAGAGAAGAAGACAAGAGAAGTAGATGTAGGAGAAGACTTTTCTTCTTATTCAATTGTGTATTTCAAATGGTGAGTGATATCTCTATTTATAGTGTTGAGATATCACTCCCAAAGGTCATCAAACTAGTAGATACATAGTTATCCCTTAAGGTTCTTATCACCTTGGAAGCACCCATACATGAATCCAATTAATTCTTGAATAAATTTAATGGATAATCCACACAATGCAAATGGATAATAAAGAACCTTAAGGGATAACTATAAGCACCCATACATGAATCCAATTAATTCTTGAATAAATTTAATGGATAATCCACACAATGCAAATGGATAATAAAGAAAATTGTAGATACGAACTCATTAGAACAGTAATAACAAAACGACAAGAACTAAAATATAGACAAGAAAGACTATACAATATATATGCAGGAGTATGTCAAAAATCAATATTTAGTCAAAGAAAAGTAATATTTGAATTACAACTAAAAATACAAGATATAGAGTATAAATTAAAACATAATTTAAAATGAATAAGGAAGAATTTGCTATAGAAGAAAAAATCTATGAAAATCCGGAAGGATTAAAAATAAAAATAATATTTTCAAATTTAGGACGAGGTATAAAAAAATAGGTGATAATTTATACTTAATGATAGAAAAAGAAACAGTAAGATTAGAAGATAGTCTAGCTGCAATGGTACGAATAACTAAAGAAAATGAAGAAATAGATAGAAAAAAAGAAATAGATACAATAAAACAACAAGTAAAATTAGACATACAACAGATCGAAGAAATAAAAAATGATAAGATAATTGCCTTAGAAAAAGAACTAACTATGCTTAAAGAATTATATGCTGCTAAAC
>JAJOOH010016261.1:0-19591 GCA_029582605.1 Solanum gracilifrons
AAAGATACTTTAAAAAATAAATATTTAGATTATAATGTAAGAGTATTAAGAGAATTATTCTTAAAAAAATAAACATTGTTATTAAAAAAGAAGTACTACCTTTTATATTAAAGTAAGGGCAAAAACATTAGAATAAGTCAAGTGACTCCTTTCCGGATTAAATAAGGTTGAAAGTGTGAAATTTTAGTTACCACCTTTCGTCCACGATAAATATTTAAGATAATGTTGCTAAAATTTAGTAATTACAAATGTATAATGATCTATTTATTTTGTTTTAAGAAAATAAGTGGTATATATATATTATATTATATTATATTAAAAATTAGATATTTTGATTATAATGTACGAGTATTTAGAGAACTATTCTTAAAAAAATAAATCCAAAAGTTTATAAAATAGAATAAAAGACTTAATAGAAGAATACCCTTTTTTCTCATCTCTCAAAATTTTATTTTGCACTAAAAATAATTTATTTTTATGTGGTATAATATTAATTTGATTATAGTGTGTTTTAATTAATTATTGAAATTCATTTTTTGTGAATTCTTATTTTATGAAATTAAATTTGATATGAATATAGTCTTAATTTGTAGGACTGAACAATAGAGGAGTGTGCTAAAAAGGTTGCAACATGCTTTACAAATTATATTCAGATTTTTGCTAAAAGTAGAGTCAATATTTTTAATAATAGATTGATATATGAACTTAAATTTTAATTAATTAGCACAAATATCAATTCAACACACATCTTATATGCTAATACTTCATTATACTAGGAAAATGAGAAGTTTTTAGAATAATATTTGGTGTCTTCATTATACACACATGAGAAGTGTTTAGAATAATATTTGGTGTCTTCATTATACACACACATATAGTACTTCTCTTACTCAATAATAATTCATATTAGTTATTTTTAAATTAAAAAAATATTATATTTTAGAAAATCCGCGCAACGCGCGGGCATGTATACTAGTGATTGATTATTGCAAGAGAGTTTTTGAATGAAAGAAAAATCATTTGGTATGAACTGATATACTACCATTAAGGATAATGCTAAACGGTTTATATTCAGTTGTTGCTATTTGTAGGATGTGGATAATGACTAAGAAAATATTTCTTATTTATTATTATAATTTTATTGATTCTGTTATTTTTGTTATAATTTTAGTGCTTTTTCTTCGTCATGCTGACAATTTATCTCTTCTATTTTAAAAAAATAAAGTAAATTACGTGAAGTTGTATTGATTTCAAACATGAAAGCAGTAGTTAGTTTGCATTTTATTAGGAACAAATATATTAAATTTTTTATTATTATTTAAAAGGAGACAACTTCAAAAGTTTTTAACGTACATGAATCCTAAAAACTGTTTTAATTTTTTAAATTGTTATTTTTTTAATTTAATATATCTATAAATTAAATTGTTGTATTTATTTTAATATATCTAAAAATTATGTGGTGCTGACATGTGACACTATTTCCTCTCCTATTATATATAGATAGATTTGCAAATTAAAGCAATATTTCAAGCCTTTTAATTCTTTAAAATGTACCTACGAAAATAAACAAAATCGTGATATACTAAAAAGAATTACTTGCTCCACTATACTAGTATCCCAGATGTGTGCTAAGTAAGCCAAACACTCCTTCTCTACCATCCTCCTTTCTCTAAAATTGATATCACCCTCTTAGATGAATGGCTAAATGTACCCTTCCACACAAAATGAGAAACTCCTAACATAACAAAAGTAACAGTCTTAACATAACATCCAAAACTGTATGATAATAACATAGCCAATTCATACCCAAAATCACATCAAAATCCACCGTATCAAGAATGACAAGGTCCACCCATATATCATACCCCCAACAAGGTCACAATGCTAGATCATACACTACTAATAAATCACATACATGAGTAGAAACATGTATAGGTATTATCGAGGAATCACACATCATATTTAGGTACGTAGCAAAATGGGCAGATACATAAGAATAAGTAGATCCTAGATCAAACAAAATAACAGTATGTCAATAAAAAGTTGAAATAATACATGTGATAATTGCATTTAAAGCCTCAACCTCTTTTCTACCCTTTTTTATCTCAATCGAAATTTGTGTAGCTAATAGCCTGCCCAACCGATCTTACATATAGCCACACCAAGAAAAATCATCATTTGTTATTAAATCAATATTTCACTAGGAATAACATCAATATCTAGATTAATGTGAATATCATGACAAAATGAATAAAGTTTGAGTGAACACTATAAATCGAATTATACATCCAAATTAGTCATAGAGAATATATTTTATATGAATACAAAGAAAAGTAAAGGTAAATCTTATGTAAAAAAATCTGACATTAAGTGACGTTAGCCTTACATGAGAACATGACTATTAAACTTAAGGGATGAATAAACTTAAGAATCAATCTAGCATTCGTAAAAAGAATTTATACAGTCACGATCCAAATATGAAAGTGACGACACTTGTCTATTCCATCAAGACGAGTCATCCTCAACCCAACAAAATGAAAGAGATGCAAATGAAACAAGAACAAGATAAAAGTAGAAAACCTATTCATTCTATTATAACCACAAAACCTAGTTGTCACGTGTACAAGCCATTAATCCATAAAGTGCGAAATGAAAGAAAATGACAAGTCTCAATGTCTTCGTTGCTCAAGTAGAACAAAGCACAAAGTAAGAAACAATAGGGTCCGCTAGAATGACAAGCAACTACCTCTCAAAGTCCTTTGACAAGCCTCAAAAATAGGAGAAGAAGAAGATCAATTACATAAGACTGGACTCTGAACCGACAAAAGTGTAGAATCAAAGAAGTGAATACCAATCAACATGGTACCCAACAACTAACCAAATAAACAAGGCAAAATAGGCTAGAAATGGATACTCCTTTCATCCCAACCAAACTTTCTCAAACTACAACCTGCATAGAAATTAGCCCAACCTAACAGTTTCACAATACATAGTTCACACGGCTTAATCAAATAGTTTAATAGTCACAGTTCAAAAACCAACACATATCAACTATATCAATCACAAGTAACAAGATCAATCATAAGTATCAATTGCATCGAAATGTCAATAATCAACTCTTGCCAGAACAATTTTCCTTTGATTTAATATCGCCAGTTGGAACTATTTCCCTTAGGATTTATATCATAACTCTTGCCGGAACCATTTCCCTTTGGCTTAATATTACATCACTAGCAGGAGTCATTTCCCTTCAGCACAACATTGCATGTCTCATCACGATGTACAACAATCAATGCAAATAAGCAATTTCACACCATAAGGAAGAGAATAATTCAAGCAATTCAAGTCCACATAAATGTCATCAAAGCATTTCATGAATCAACCAAATAGGGTCCACAACAAGGCAATCCACAAAAACCCAACTCCAAAAATGAAGTTTGCATTTAAAAATCTTTATTTGAAAATGTTACCCAATGCATTTGGAAATCATTGGTGGAATTCATCTCAAAAAAGGTAATCAATTTAGTTCACAATCAATATTTTAGTTTAGAACTCAAGTTCTCGAAAAACCTTGCCATTTGCCGATCAAAATCTCCAGTTTTGATGTTAAAATTGATAAATGATCAAAGGAAAATGAAATTTTAGGGTCACAAAAGCTTACCCAAATGATTTAGCACAAGAAATCTCTTCAAAATCATCTCCAAGGGTTTTCGAAAACTCAAAAATGGAAAATGGGGGGTTAAACTTCAAAATTTCATATAAAAACACTATGATGTCGCCGAAAAAAACTCGGCCTTTGCTTTCGCAAAGGTCGCGATCCCGAATTGGCCTTATGCAATCACAAAGGTCTGGACTTCCACCTTCCTAGGTTTGGACTTCCACCTTCCTCTCTTTCACGATTAGGTCTCGCAATTTTGAGGTTTGCGAAAGTGAACACCCTATTGCAATCATGAGTTATAGCAGATATCAAACCTCAACAAATTCAGCCAACACAAAAATCATCAAAAGGATCCTGGGGATTCGTTCGAAATACGATACACATAAACCATATATGCAAATAGACTAAACTCGATGTTTCAAACTTAATGTAGTCATTGAAACATGAATCTGTAGTCTCCTTGACCCGACATCTGTGAAATTCACAAGAAACTAACATAACACTTAAAAAGGCCAAATCAAGCTTGGGACCAAAACTTCAATTTAATTTAACACATGTCCAAACAAAACTTCAATTTAATTTAACGATTTCATAGTATGATACCATATTATGATACCATATCATGATTTTATATCTCATGGCCAAACGGATCCTAAATTAACCCACACCTTCATGGCAGGAGAAATTAATAAATTAATAATGATTTGGTATGTCATCTTTTAAGTGTTCAAGGTACATATCTCATGTTTTAAAGTTAAGCGAGTTGTGAAATAGAAGTTGGCGAAAGTTATCATAAGTTTATTTTGAAGTTTTCTCTGAAATTTGGGTCATATGTCTCGGTGATTTTCTCCCAATATATAAAGATTTATAAGGTTAAGACATTGGAGGCGAGCTACCTCACATTTCAGTTGTGGATTTGAAGATTGTATTCTATTTTAGTAATATCTTTTAATCTCTTATCATTTCCTTGTTCTTAATTGCTAGAAATGTGGTTGTGATGATTTGTATGAAATTGGGAATTTTGTGCTAGAAATAGACAAAGCTATTTGGGTGTTTAATTAATTGGTCTATTGTTTTTGTAGTTCCTTGTTAAAATGCTTGGTTTTATGAAATAGGTTCAATCAGTTTTTATGTTTGAATTTATGGGTTGAGAGTGCATGCTCAATCCTTGCTTCTGATGTTTGATTGTTGCTCGAAAGAGATTGATTAGAGTGGAGAAGTAGATTGATAATCGCATTTGCACTTGGAATCTTGAATTTGAGATCTAAAGATTAAAGTTTAGGGTTTCATTGTTGGTGCAAGCTTTCTTAAAAAACAGGTCTAAGTTAAGGGTGGGTTATTTTTTTATTTGTGTGATTGAGACCGAAAGGAGATATCACAATAAAAAATGTTTAGATTGAAAGATAATTAGCGTAATTGAAGATGACCTAGCCTATTTATTAGTGATTGATCTTGGATTGAATTGTAATGAATCGTTGAGTGTTGATTAAATCTCAAGTTTTTCCAATTTCCGTACATCCCTTGCTTGATATTGTCTATATCCCCATTAGAAGTTTAGTTATAAAAATTGTCTTATATTTGATATTTGTGTACCTTGTTTGTATAAGTTCAAACAAGTATCTAGGTAGCCTTTATCTTTTCAATTGACATAACATTGTTCATTATGGATTCGATCCGACTCATAGTTGAGTGTTTTTATTGACGACGACCTCTCACTATTTTAATTAGTTTTGAGGAGTGATTCGAGCGTTATCACTGATTTACTTGCAGGCCTATTATATTATATTAATTAAGAGAGGAAGATATAATAGTTATGGTGATAGTAGTTGTTGGTTTGTATCCATATCTTTGTCTTCATTGCTACATCTATTTGAGCTAGTGTGATATTGTCACTACCCAGACGATCGTGAGTGGCACCCACACTAACCCTTCAGTGGGAGAACCAAAACAACAACCCAAAAAATCAACTTAACCAAAGTAATACACATTTAAAGCTACGGAAGCATATTTAAATAAACTAAATATGAAATTCTCATAAACTCCAAAGGTTTAACAAACAATTAACAACTATTGCGGAAGAATAAAACCTAGAACTTGAAAGTCAATGTACCAAAACTCTACTAACGACAAGTCTAAGAACAAGGGGTACAACCCCGAAACTAAACAACACCTTAAACAAAAAGTCTGAGTCCGAAAAGAGTGGACTTAAACAAGGAAGATCTATAGCAGCCTGAAAGAACTGGCTCACCCTTGAATCCGGTCACGCTCATAGTCACCTAGCTGGGGTCTATCAATAGCCACCTGAAGATGCCTTGTACTCAACAAAGAAAGAGCAAGTGCAGTATCAGTACACAACCACCGTGTACTGGTAGGTTCACGCGGCTATCCCACTAAGTGTAACATACATTAGTCAATACAACAATATAATCAGATGCACATATCGAACATATACAATATCATCAACATATACAAACAATGAACAACTTCACGATTCTCATATATCACAGTTATATCAATTTAGAGCAACATACCGTCTTCCAATATCAAGCATCATTATGTATGAACTAACTCATCACAAGTAGATACACAACACAATTCAATGGTCCTCTCACAGAACCCAATCCAATGGTCCTCTCATGGAACCCAAACCCAAACCGTTAGCATGCCGGAACGTGGCAATTCGATCCCATATTTATGCCGGAATGTGGCAATCCGATCCAAGTTAGTTATGCCGTAACGTGGCAGTCGATCTCATATTTATGCCGAAACGTGGAAATCTGATCCAAGTTAGTTATACCGGAACGTGGCAGCCGATCCCATATTTATGCCGGAACGTGGCAATTCGATCCAAGTTAGTGTGTCGGAGCATGACACCCGCCCATTCAACAAACCATAATCACAATGTATGTTCTCACAATCATACAACAAGATGTGATTCAAGGCATGCAATTATTCAATTATCCTCATTTACAATAAGTGTGATCAATAATGCAACATTTCCATACATACATGTATCATAATGAAGCAAGAACAAACATACATCACACCATCATAGAATCACAACCATCACCTACCTCGAATCCAAGCTTGAACCCATTAAGGCACTTGAATCTTCCCTTTCCAGATTCTTTCCGCTTTTTCTAGGTCTACAAGCTACAATTTATATGCAAGGATCAACAATCAAAGATCTAATTATCCGGATTATAACAAATCCAGTAACCCAACATTATATATATATATATAGAGAGAGAGAGAGAGAGAGTTTCCATCGAAGTTCGAGGATGGCGTGGCACCCCCACACCCCTTCATAGATCCGCCCCTGGTAATAGTTATGATCCTACTATCCCACCATAACACTACTAGCATGCGTACAACTCTGCCTCTTCCATGTACTGATACAAATTAATCATTAATATAAGTATGTTTTGTAAAAAATAAATACATACAATTTTACTCAAAAGAGGACAACTTCACCTCTCTTATTTTTTTTGAACGAAGAGATAAGATTGAATTGTTCATCTAAATAATGGATGCGATATAAAGAATTTAAGGCCGAAGGCTCACCTTCAAACTTGTAGATTTTACATCTCTTGTCTGATAAGTTTATTAAAGTGACAGCTTGACAACCAAACTTGAAAGTTATTGATGTTATTTTCTTATTAAAGATACTATTGTCCTCTTGTATGATAAGTTTGATAAAGTGACAGCTTGACAATCAAACTTGAAAGTTATTGTTGTTGTTTTCTTAATAAAGATACTATTGTCCTTTTGTTATTATCGATATTCTCCGATTTATACATATTAGTTAATTTATATTTAGAAAATCTAAACATTGTGAGAAAATTTTCTCCTCTTTTGAATTTTCATTTTTCAAAAGAAAATTAATACTAAAAAATAAAATTATTTTTATAATAAAAATTTCTTACATTTATTGCTATTGCACTATTTATTCTAGTTTCAATCGCTTCTCGACTTATCATTTATGTAAAAACAATCTGTCTAAGCAATTAATTATTAACTAATTAATGGAACTTGACTTTTGAGTTATAAAATATTTTTTTGTGTAATATTAACGTTTTTTGTTCTAATTTTTTTTTTTCTAATTATCAAACCATAATAACAATAATATATCACGATTTAATAGAAAATGATATTTTTGTAGCAATTAATTGTACCCTTTTTTCTTTTTATTTCTACATAGATGTACTTTTCGATCTATATAAATTTTGTATTAGATTATCACAATAGTTTCATAGTAAGCACTTATGGCCATTCATTTAATATTCTCCCATTAACATATATTTGCAAATTAAAGCAATATTGCATGCCTTTTAATTCTTTAAAATGTACCTACGAAAATAAATAATATCGTGATATACTAAAAAGAATTATCTTACTCCATTATACTAGTATCCGACTATAACACTACTAGCAGGCGTACAACTCTGTCTCTCCCATGTACTGATACAATAATTATTAATATAAGTATCTTTTGTAAAAAAAAACCATAAAATTTTATCCAAAAGAAGACAACTTCACCTATCTTATTTTTCTTGAACGACGAGATAAGACTGAATTGTTCATCTAAATTATGGAGGTCATATAAAGAATTTATAGGCTGAAGGCTCACCTTCAAACTTGTAGATTTCACATCTTGTATGATAATTTTTTAAAGTGACAGCTTGACAATCAAACTTGAAAGTTATTGATGTTGTTTTCTTATTAAAGATACTATTGTCCTTTTGTTATTATAGATATTCTCCGATTTATACATATTAGTTAATTTATATTTAGAAAATCTAAACACTGCGAGAAAATTTTTGTCCTCTTTTGAATTTTTCATTTTTCAAAAGAAAATTAATCCTAACAAACTAAATTGTTTTTTAATAAAAAATTCCTACATTTATTGCTAATGGAAGACTTTTGAGTTATAAAATATTTGTTTGTGTAATATTTAACGTTTTTTGTTCTAATTTTTTGTGTTAATTATCAAACCATAATAAAAATAATATATCATGATTTAATAAAAAATATTTTTTTTTTACAATTAGTTGTCCCTTTTTTTTCTTTTTCTTTCTACATAGATGTACTTTCCAATCTATATGAATTTTGAATTAGATTATCACAATAGTTTCATAGTAAGTACTTATGGTCATTCATTTAATATTCTTCCATTAACATATATTTGCAAATTAAAGCAATATTGTAACCCTTTTAATTCTTGAAAATGTACCTACGAAAATAAACAAAAATCATGATATACTAAAAAGAATTATCTTACTCCACTATACTAGTATCCCGAATGTGTGCTAAGTAAGCCAAATACTCCTTCTCTACCATCCTCCTTGCTCTAAAATTGATATCACCCTCTTAGATGAATGGTTAAATGTACCCTTCCACACAAAATGAGGAACACCAGACATAACCAAAGTAACCGTCTTGACATACCAATCCAAAACTGTATGATATAAACATATTCAATTCACACCAAAAATCACATCAAAATCCACCGTATTAAGAATGATAAGGTCCACCCATGTATCATACCCCCAACAAGGTCACAACTCTAGATCATACACTACTAATAAATCACATGCATGAATAGAAATATGTATAGGTACTATCAAGGAATCACACATCATATTCAAGTACATAGCAAAATAGGTAGATACATAAGAATAAGTAGATCCTAGATCAAATAAAATAACAGTATGTCAATAAAAAGTTGAAATAATACATATGATAACTGCATTAAAGCCTAAACCTCTTTTCTACCTGGAAAAGCATAATAATAGCCACATCAACTTCTGGATTGTGTGCCTCTACTTTCACGACCTGTCTATGCTCCATCCCTATCTATTTTGTGTTTAAACTTTTTTTATCTCGACCCAAATTTGTGTAATTAATAACCTGCCCAAACTATCGTGCATCTATCCACCAAGAAAACCATCATTTGTTATTAAATTAATATTTTCACAAGGCATAACATCAATAACTAGATAAATGTGAATATCATAACAAATGAATAAAGTTTGAGTAAACACCTTAAATCAAATTATATACCTTAAATCGAATTATATATCCAAATTAGTTATAGAGCATCTATTATATATGAATACAAAGTAAAGGTAAATCATATGTAAAAGAAATCTGTCATTATATGACGTTAGCCTTACATGAGAAGTTGACTATTAAACTTAAGAGGTGAAACAACTTAAGAATCAATCTAGCATTCACAAAAAGAATTTATACTGTCACGATCCAAATATGGATGTAAAGACACTTGTCTACAGCCTCAACTCAATGAAATGAATGAGATGAAGGAAATGAAACAAGAACAAGATAAAACCAGAAACCATATTCATTCTATTATAACCCCAAAACCTAGTTGTCACGTGTACAAGTCACTAATCTATAATGTGTGAAATGAAAGAAAATTACAAGTCTCATTATCTCTGTTGCTCAAGTAGAACAAAGCATAAAGTATGGAACAAGAAGGCCCACTAAAATGACAAACAACTACCTTTCAAAGTCCTTTGACAAGCCTCAAAAATAGGAAAAGAAGAAGAGCAATCACACGACACTGGACTCGGAACCTACAAAAGTGTACAAGCAAGGAGTAAGTACCAATCAACATGGTAATCGACAAGTAACCAAATAAACAAGGAAAAATAGGCTAGAAAAAATTACTCCTTTCATCCCAACCGGACCTTCTCAAACTATAACCTGGATAGAAATTAGCCAAACCTAACAGTTTCACAATACATAGTTTACAAGGCTTAATCACATAGTTCAATAGTCATAGCTCAACAACCTGAACACATCAACTATGCCAATCACAAGGAACAAATAGATGAATCATAAGTATCAATTGCATCGAAATGTCAATAATCAACTCTTGCTGGAACAATTTTCATTCGACACAGTGTCACTAGCTAGAACTATTTCCCTTAGAATTTATATCATAGCTCTTGCTGGAACCATTTCCCTTCTACTTTATATTACATCACTAGCCTGAGTCATTTCCCTTCGTCACAACATCACATGTCTCATCACGATGTATAACAATCAATGCATATAAGCAATTTCACACTATAAGGTAGAGACAACAATTCAAGCAATTCAAGTCCACATAAATGCCATCAAAGAATTTCATCAATCAACCAAATAGGGTCCACAACAAGGCAATCCACAGAAATCCAACTCCAAAAATGAAGTTTGCATTCAAAAAATTTTACTTGAAAATGTTACCCAATGCATTTGGAACTCATTGGTGGATTTCATCTCAAAAACAAAATTAAAATCAGTTCAAATCAATATTTTAGTTTAGAATTCAAGTTCTTGAAAAACCTTGCTATTTGCCAATCAAAATCTCAAGTTTTGTGGTTAAAATCTATAAATGATCAAAGGAAAATGAAATTTTAGGGTCACTAAAGCTTACCCAAATGATTTAGCAGAAGAAATCTCTTGAAAATCGCCTCTAAGGGTTTTCGAAAACTCAAAACTAAAAAATGGCGGTTAAACTCCAAAATTTCATATAAAAAACACTCTAAGATGTCGCAGGAAAAAACTCGGCCTTCACTTTCGCCAAGGTCGCGATAGCGAACTGGCACTTTGCGATCGCAAAGGTCTGGACTTCCACCTCTCTCTCTTTCACGATCAGGTTCTCGCAATTGTGAGGTTCACGAAAGTGAACACTCTATCGCGATCGTGAGTGGTAGCAGATATCAAACCTCAACAAAATCAGCCACCATAAAAAATCATCAAAAAGATCCTCGGGATTCATTCGAAATAAGATACACATAAACCATATATGCAAATAGACTAAACTCGATGTTCCGAACTCAATGGAATTATTAAAACACGAATCTGTGGTCACCGTGACCCGACATCTGTGAAATTCATAAGAAACTAGCATAATGCTTAAAAAGGCCAAAACAAGCTTGGGACCTCCTCTCACTAATACCTTCATCCACGGATCCAATGAAACTTTTGGAATTCCAATTCGAGCATCCTCAAACATTGATCAAAGTCAACCGAAAGACTAAAATTTCATAAATTTCCAACTTAGAACCTCATATCCTCAAAACGACTCCGAATTTGAAATAAAAAACTTTCATAGACCAATTTCCACATTTCAAAATAGATGGAATTGGTAGAATTCCATTCCAACACTCGAAACTTTAAAAGACACCAAAAACCCACTTTAAGCAACTTTAACCTTCCAAAAATCAAAACTTTAGATATTTCGATGCTCAATGGAAGAATAGATGTAGCAAAAATGCCATTACTACTGTTTACACTGATAATAATACCAAGCTTACAGATCCTAGAGCAATTTAAGATGAATTTATTGAGGTTTTTACTGGACTAATGGGTGCTAGCAACAGTAACTTGCCTTGTTTAAATGTTGAAGTGGTAAAGATAGTAGTATGTTTGACTCTACAACAACAAAAGGATCTGATCAAAGAGGTGACTAAGGAGGAAATTATTGAAGCTATCAAGACTATGCCAAAAGAAAAGGCTCCTAGTGTGGATGGTTTTCCTATTGAGTTCTTCACAGGGAATTGGGATATAGTCAAAGGCGAGGTATTGGAAGCTGTTCAACAATTCTTTATTACTGGTGATCTTATGCCTGCTATAAATACAACAGCTATAACACTAATTCCTAAAGTTCCTTCCCCTACAAAGGTTAACAATTATAGACCCATTGCATGTTGGACTTCTTTGTACAAAATCATCTCAAAGGTCCTAACAAGAATATTAAAGAATGTGATAGCAGGGCTGGTTGGGAGGGCTCAGTCTGCATTTATTGAAGGGAGAAGTATTTTGGATAATGTGTTATTTAGCCATGAAATATTCAGAAGTTATGGAAGGAAATGGATTTCCCCAAGATGTGATCTTAAAGTAGATATAAGGAAAGCTTATGACTCGCTAGAATGGAGTTTCTTGAAGCAATTGATGATATAGTTGGGGTTCCCTGCTAAATTCATTTCATGGACTATGACTTGTGTGACAACAGTATCTTACTCTTTGCTATTGAATGGTGGATTGACTAAACCTTTTCAAGCTAAGAGGGATTAAGACAAGGAGACCCTATGTCCCCCTATCTATTTCTATTATCCATGGAGTATCTGGGAAGAGAACTACAACAGCTCACAAAAAATGGGAACTTTAATTACTATCGAAGATGCACAAGACTGGAGAGTGTACATGTTTGCTTTGCGGATGATCTATTAATGTATTGCAGGGCTGACCTAATTTATGTTAGGCTTTTGAATGAAGCTTTTATGAAATTATCTAGAGCTTCAGGATTACAGGCAATGCAAACACAAAATTTCCTTGTATATAGCTGGAGTTGCTGATCATATAAAGCAGGAATTACTGAAAGAACTTGGCTATACTGAGGGCACTATGCCTTTCAGATACTTGGGGGTTCCCTTAGCATCAAACAAACTTAGTGTCAACTAGTTTATGCCATTAATTGAGAAAATTACTGCCAAAGTGACTTGCTGGTCAGCAAAACTGCTATCCTATGTTGGAAGAGTTCAATTGATAAAGTCAAGTCATTTTTGGGGTCCAAGCCTATTAGGCACAGGTTTTTGTTATTCCTAAGAAGGTAATAAAGACTATAGAACAAATTTGTAGGACCTTTTTATGGACAGGGGTAGTAACTATCTCCAAGAAAGCTTTAGTATCATGGGAAACAATGTGCAAACCACAAGCTGCAGGTGGACTGAACATAATTGATCTTAAGTTGTGGAATAAGGTTGCAATACTCAAACAACTGTGGAATATAGATAGAAAGAAAGACTGTCTATGGACTCAATGGGTGCATAATTATTTTATAAAGAACAGGGGGATCGAAATTATCACTATACCTACTGCTGCTTCATGGGTTGTGAGGAAAATTCTGGGTACAAGAGATATGCTAATCCAAAGGCAAGCTGGGCAGGGTGATTTGATGAAGGAGTTTGTAAAGGCACAAAAAGGAGGGAAGTTTTCTACTAAGAAGATGTATACATATATCATGCCTACTTTTCCAAGAGTAGAATGGAAAAGTATTACCTTGTAGTAAGGAGTACATCCCAAATTCAAATTCATTATGTGGCTAGCTGTGCAGAAAAGATTAGCAACTGTTGAAAGACTTGAAAAGTTTGGAATCCAGGTGCCACCAGATTGTGTGTTCTGTGGCAATACAGAGGAACATTTGAACATCTTTACTTTGAATGCCAGGTGACAAGGACATTATGGAGATGACTGTGTCACTGGTTGGGGATCCAAAGAAGTATTCAAGATTGGAAAATAGAGATAGCTTCGATCAGTGATGTTGCTCAAAAGAATGCAGGAGCTGCTGAGATCAAGACTAGTGTTTTTGTGATGATTGTCTACATCATTTGGAGAGAAAGGAACATGATCAGATTCCAGCGAGGGAGATTATGTGTAGAGATGATCCTCAGAGAAATTGTAATGCATATTCATTTAAGAGGTCAACACAAGACGAAATGGAAATATGTACTACATGCTCTAAATAATTATCCTTAGAGTAGGTGTTTTGCATTGTAATAGTTTAGTCCTATGAATTGATTGTTGTATGAGTAGGAGGAAAGAGGGTTAGAAAAGACGCAATTAGTCCCATAATTGTGTTGGTTTGTACTGTTCCTTTTTTTTTGTCATGAATGAAAATCCAAGTTATATATATTATATAAAAAACTTACCAAATTCTCAACGTTTTACTCAATTTTTAAAACCAACTTTCAAAACTCAATCAGAAATGACTCGGAGTCAAAATAACGAGGGGAAAAATGGTAATTTTATGAAAATTTCCAAAAATGAAAGACCGGGTCATTGCATTATTATAACATCTGCACTTTCAAAATGTCTAAATTAACCCACACCTTCATGGCAGGAGTGATTAATAAATTAATAATGATTTGGTATGTCATATTTTAAGTGTTCAAGGGATATATCTCATGTTTTTAAAGTTAAGCGAGTTGTGAAATAGAAGTTGGCGAAAGTTATCGTAGGTTTCTTTTAAAATTTTCTCTAAAATTTGGTCATGTGTCTCGTTGATTTTCTCCCAATAAATAAATATTTATGGGGGCCCATAAACTATCAAATTGAAGGTCTATAAGTCTAATTTTTAACGCATCAAACTGTTTGTTAATACAATTTCATAATAGAGAGATATTTACATTTTTGTGAGATGAAGTAAGCATGCACGTTAGACGGGTCAAGGTCGGTAGGAACTTGCCAATGTAGGTGGAAACTTTAATTAATCAACCAGCTTTAATTTTTTTTCCATTTTCAAGTTTCAGTAGCCTAAAACAAAGAGAAATTTCTCCAAATCCATAAAATACTCTTTAGGTCTTAGTGATTTCATCTCGCATGCTTCAGCAAAGTTTCTCTACGTTGCGAGCTCGTCATTTTGGTATAGTTTTCTTTGTGGATCGTGTGACATATCTTCGTGGTAGTTGTAGGATCAGGGGTTTTACTTTTTTGGGAGGTTTTGAGATTAAGTTCAAGCTTTAAGTTAAAGGTAGGACCCTCATTTTATTTATTCTAGCCTTGGTAAGTCGGAAAGAGTGAGTTGCTACGGAAATATGTATCTTTTGTTGGATTATCAACGTAATTTCCATTCTTATGTGTTGATTGTGGTGCTGCCTTATTGTAGTATCAATTAGGAGTTGATAGTCCACTGGAATTCACCAAAAAAGGTATGTTACAACTATTCCCTTTGTTTGACATCTTTCCTTAAAGCCTAGGAGCGATATAATAGGGTTGTTATCATTGTTGAACGTGTAGACATAATTGTTATTGCTTGGATGATTGAGTACTTGTAATTCTTACTTGTTGGGACTCGTAATATGTTAATAATGAGCCTACGTAGGAACAACTTAGAGACTATTCATATAGATTATTTATAGCTAAATTTCTCACCTTTAGCCTATTGAGTTGTTTGTTATTGCCCTTACGGCTATTGTAGTTAGGTTCTGTCACGACCAAGACCGCCGTGATTGGCACCCATACTAACCCTCCGGTGGGAGAAACATTACTACAACCCTACTAAGCAACTAAACGAAAACTAGCACATTTAAAGATACGGAAGGAGGTTTAAATAACTAAAAGAAAGTACGGAGTTCCCATAAACTCCGAAGATCTAACAAATTAATTAATGCGGAAATTCAACCCCTAGAACTGAAAGTCATTGTACCAAAACTCTGATTAACTAACAAGTCTAAGAAAAAGGGGTGCAACCCCGAAAATTAAACAAAACACTCTAAACAAATAGTCTGAGTCAGAAAAGAGTGAACTTAAACAAAAAAAATCTATGGCAGCCTAAAGGAACTGGCTCACCCTTGAATCCGGTCACGCTCAATAGTCTCCTAACTGAGGTCTGTCAGTAGCCGCCTGAAGATGCCTTGTACACAACAAAGAAAGAGAAAGTGCAGTATCAGTACACAATCACAGTGTACTGATCGGATCACGCGACAAATCCCATAAGCACAATATATACAACGAACAATTACAACACAGTAAGCACACATATACATAATACATAGATCAGTAATCATTTTAGGAACAACATACACTTCCCCAATATCAATGTCAGGTAAACAAAAACATAGTAATCAGAAGTGGTCCTCTCACGGAACCCACGCCCAAACTGTTAGTGTGTCAGAACTTGACACCCGATCCAATATATGTGTCGGAATGTGACACCCGATCCAATATATGCGTAAGAACGTGACACCCAATCCAATCAGCACAACCACAGTCACAATCACATTCGTAATGAACAATACCCATTATCATATAATCAAGTAACAAGTTTATGACATATTGAGACACACATCATCATTTTATTAGATTGATTCGCATTCCCTATTCACATACATGCACGCATACAATGAAACAAGTATCCGGCATATATCACTCCACATGAAATCAAATCATCACCTTTCTCGAAACCAAGCTTGAATCTTCCTAAGACACTTGATCCTTAATTCCTTTTCCAAATTCTTTCCGCTTGTTCCTGGTCTATAAACAAGTAATTTAATGTCAAGATCAATAAAAAAAGGTCTAATTTACCCGGATTATAACAATCTTAAGAACCCAAGACCAAACCCAGATCCTAATGTTCAACTAGGGTTTTTCCCATCATCAACTTCAGGACAAAACCCTCCCCCAATGATAATTACCCAATAATCTAAGTTCTACGAATCAAAAAATGAATTAGGGAAGAAAATCCTTACCTTTAGCATCAAAAGTCGTGGAAAACTATCAAGAAATCGCCTTGGGTTTTTCTTTAGCTCTTAAGAACGAAGGTTTGCAGAAAACTAACATTTTTGGGGGTTTTCCCCAATTTAAGTCGTGACTATCCCGCTATAGCGGGACCCAATTCGCTACAACGGCCCCGCTCTGGCAGCTTGCACGGAGACAGAAAGTCAGAATTTGAGTTCCAAGCTCCCATTTCGCAACACACCTTCAACCCTTGACGTTCAGAAACTATCCTTTCAAGCCAAGATCAGTTTCAGGAGTTCTACTCGCCCGAATTGGATTTTGTAAAGAAGTACAAGCTCATTAACGTCTTAGCTATCCACTCATGTGATCAAATTCATAATTAAATCCCCTATTCCTTACTAGATTTCCCTAGACGTCACCTGACTCAGATTTCGTCCAAACCTGAACTATGCTACAATTTTCCAAGTCACTACTCAAAGAATTTGCTGGCTCAAATTCTTTCCCCATTGGCTTTTCCATACCGACAGGAACATGTCGTTACAATAGATACCAATTTAGCCATCACTTGTCCCTGGGTGACAAACTAGGAGAAAAGGGCTAAGGCGAACGTAGAGTGGTACCTGAATCGTCGAATAAATGAGGATACATGTATCGCATGTCCTTTTTGGTTTCCCGAGTAGCTTTCTCAATGAGACGATGCATCCATTGAACTTACACGTACTTTATTTCCTTGGTCCTCAGCTTCAGGACATCACGATCAAGAATTGCAATCGGTTTTTCCTCCTACTGAAGGTTTTTGTTTAACAAAACTCAGTCCCACTCCATGATGTAATCTCCATCCCCATGATACTTCTTTAACAGTCCATGAAACACTGGATGAACTCCAGGTAAGCTAGGGGTGAGGCCAATATTTAAGCCACTGGCCCTACAAAGTCAAGGATCTCAAATGGTCCAACATATCGAGGACTAGGCTTGCCCTTTTTGTCGAATCGCATCACCCCTTTAATGGGTGACACTTTTAGAAGGACTTTCTCACCAGTATGAAATGGCATGTCCCTTACTTTACTGTCTGCATACTTTTTCTATCGACTCTGGACTGCTAGAAGCTTAGTGTCATGACCCAAGTCTATACACTGGACGCGGCCGGCACTCGAGAATCATTGCTGGTCCCCAAACGAACCCTCATCCTGACTGACTACAATCGAAAGACTAACTTAAGCATACAAAGCTTAAAACAGAGTAAAATTCATGAAAAACTTAAATACAAGCTTTAACTTAAAAGAAAAACTCTAAATAATATAATATATTCAACTCGCCCTAAAATGAGAAACTTAAGTCTTTAAAACATTTAATAAGATAAATGAACAAACTTCTGAAACTCTACTGTCTATCTATGAAGCCTCTAAATGACAAAGATGGAAGTCGAGACAAGACCCACGACCTCCTGATAAAACTGAAAGTAAATGGAATCGTCCGGAAGCAAGAAGGCTCACCATAGCTAACTGGAACTCCATGTGGTATCAATGAAGCTCCTATTGATGACCCTGAATACCTGTATCTGCATGATGAAAAGATGCAGGAAAAATGACTCATTACGTGGAATGTACGAGCATGTATGGGGAATTTTAAAGCATAACATAAGCTCGAACTTCATAAAAATCTTTGGGATAATTACTCAAAAATCTTTCTCTTAAAAGAGATGGTACTCAAACTACTCAAAACTCTTTTGGAAATCTCAGTTTCCTCTCATCTTAAATGTGAAAACATTTACTCTTAGGAATACTTAGTTCCCATATATCATTCTAAAGAAAATGAACTTCACTCTTACTCTTTACTCAACTCAAAGCTTAAGTCTTAAAACAAAGTTAAAACATTTGTAAAAGACTTCTTAAAATATGGTTCATGTCGAATTATGGACGTGAAGGACTCAATGCAAGGTTTCCAATAACCATAGGTAGAACTCAATACTTGGAACTCAAGAACATCAATGATACTACTAATTTAAAGAGTGCTCAACTCAAAGGTTTCATGTGGAATTATGAGCATAAACTACTCAACTCAAGGGCTCAAAGATACTTCTCATCTCAAGACTATTCGACTTATAGGGTTCATATAGAATTATGAGCATGAAAAACTCAACTTATGGACTTCATGGGTAATAGGTAATAGTCCCATGACTAGGATTATAATCTCGTAAGGGTTAGGAACTCGATACTCAAGACTTAGAACTTGAAGATACTACTCCTCTCAAAGATACTCAACTAATTGAGTTCATGCGGAAGTTATGGGCATGAACGACTCGACTAAAGGGTCAAAACATCAATAAGGAACTCATGTATACGACTCTTCTCATTCTCATACTTACCTACTCAAAACTTAACTCGAATTGATGGTGGATCTCAAAGGATTCACAATTGAACTCAAAGACTTTCTTGAACTCTACTCTTAACTCTCTCTTGAATGTGAATTACGAATTCAAGAGTTACGGTTCATGATATGAAGAATCTTGTGATGATAGAGTAGACTCATGAATACATTCTCCTCATTCTCATACTCACTTGCTCGAGTCTTGAAACAAGTAGCTAGAAGTTGTAGAAGACTCCTCAAAAAGACTCAAAGGGACATTCTCAAAATGTTCAAAAGAACTCTCAAGACTTGACTCTCAACTCTACCTTGAATTTGATTTAT
>JAJOOH010016262.1:0-19037 GCA_029582605.1 Solanum gracilifrons
GTCTAGTAAAGGCTAATGTGAACTTATGTGATGACTAAAGATGATTACAAAAGGGAATTAGATGCTTAGCACCGAAAGGGCATGTAAATGAGATGGGGGTCTCACGTTAAGTAAGTTCGACTCCCCACATGGGTTTCCTTACGTTTAGCAAGTCCGGATTACCCACGGTATGTATTGTCTCATGAGATGGAAACCCCCACGTTTAGTAAGTTAGGGTTTCTAGAAGCAATCTCCTTGAACCTTAACTATGTGCCCACATAAGACTCTAGCTTAGTGGATCCACCTAGATAGCTATGTACGAATGGTTACACCTTAGGCAAGTGTTAACCCTCTCTTTTCGGTGTGGGAGTAGAACACCGGATTCCATGTAGCTCTCATGGTCTATGTCGGTTATTGCAATATTTCCCTAATGTAAAAGTAAATGAAGGTATGAACGGTGTGAAATCTTACTAGGGCTTTCTTAAGGGTTTCTACATAGTGTAAGGGAGGGTATGAGACTTTTCTTACACGTTGCACTTGTAGGATCCTAAGAGATGGTCGTAGTAGTGTTCTCTTATGATTATGATGATTATGCCTTATGTATGTTGAAGCTATGTTATGTATGATCATTATGAATATGGTAAGTTATGATGACATATGATCTTATGAATGTATGCATGAAGTAGGTTGCTTAATGTGATACTTGGCTTTGAATAGGGTTATGGGGTTCTATTCTTTGCATTGCACTAGTATTGCTTGGGTTGTCTACATATTGGGATGATATTATGTTGGTTTGGACTATGATGCTTACTTTGTGTGCAGATTTGATTTACTTGGTAAAAAACATGTTTTTGACTAAATGTCCTTTTATGCATGTTTCAATGGTTTTTATGCATAGTAGCCATACTTAGTACCTGTGTTGTACTAACCCATATTTTCTCCCTTTTCCCCAAACATTTAGGTTCGGGCCACTGAGGATTCAAGCTTACTTCTCAAGACACTTGGAGTTGCTTTCCCAAGTTGGTGAGTCCTCAAGTCCGAGGACAAGACCCTATGATCTTGTTTCTATGTTTAGTTCTTTGCTTATGTTGAAAGACATTGTTGTACTTTCCTATTTCAAGACTTCTTATTGATATAAGGGCTAAGTCCCATTTTAGATACTTCTATGTCTAGATGGTACATTGTGAAGAAGTTAGATTCTGTTTTTCATATACGAAGTGAAGTTGAACTTCCAAAGTAAAAGTTTTAAATTTTTCGTGATTTTATTCTATGATATATGCTATGACGAATGCTAAGGGCTTGTATAAGACCTCTTCGAGGTCAAATACGCCAGTAACGACTAGGGGATGCTCTCGGGTCGTTACAAACTTGGCCATTCTTCATAGAGTTCTTCTTAATTTAGTATGTCGGGGGATTCCCTTGACTTTGTGTACTTGGCATACACTAAGAATAAGAATTGTAGAAAACAAAAATAAAATTAAATGTAAATCAGGAAATAATTGACTAAAGTGCAATAACAAAAAGGGAAAAGGGTCAAGTATGCCCCTAAACTATTTGAAAATGTCTAAGTATACCCCTGTTTGAAGTTTGGCTCACTCGTGCCCTCGCCATCCAACTTTTGGCATAGATATGCCTTTATAGGCATTAGTTGGTTTGCTGGAAATATCCAGCTCATTTTGCATTTCTTTAAATGACAAATGGAATAGCCACGTTCTTTTTAAATTAACACATGGCATTTATATTTAAAATAAATAATTGAAAACACCTCTTTTAAACAACCTATCCAACCCATAAATTAACCCCTTTAACCCGTTCGTATATGCCATCCCTTCATCATTACCCCCATCGATTTCATTAAAGCTGTTCGTATAAATTAACCCATTATCTCGTCTCCATAGCTTTATTTTCACGAGGAAGATTATCATTTTCATTCTTTAAATTGTGGATGAGATTTGCAACTCTAGGATGGAGTGGATCATCAACCCATTTCCAATAATCACATTTATAACCCTGCACAATTATGAACTTGAAATCAATAATGACCAAAAATATGAAAATTAATGAAATTTTATGATAAATTTACATTAGGCTTAGAACACTCATAGAAGTGTCTTTCAACATTAGTTGGAGGGAATGCCGTGAAAATCCTCGTTGCAATACCACATTGACAATTTATCGTCGACCAACTCATTTTTTTAAAACTTGAATGGTGGAAGATGACTAGAACACTCTTCCTATTGTCATGAGAAATTCTTGAAATGAAATTGATGGGGGTAATGAGGGCTCTCAAGAACCCTAGCGTCACGATTTTGAAATGAAATCGATGGGAGTAATGAAGAAGGGATGGCATATACGAACGGGTTAAAGGGATTAATTTATGGGTCGGATAGGTTGTTTAAAATAGGTGTTTTAATTTATTTGTTTTTAATATAAATTTCATGTGTTAATTTAAAAAGGACGTGGTAATTCCATTTGTCATATAAAGAAATGGAAAATGAGTTGGATATTTCCAGCAAACCAACTAACGCCTATAAGGGCATATCTATGCCAAAAGTTAGACGGCGAGGGCACGAGTGAGCCAAACTTCAAACCGGGGGGGGGGGGGCTATATCTAGATATTTTCGAATAGTTTAGGGGCATATTTTACCTTTTTCCCTAACAAAAATAGTGTAATCTAAAAGCTTTATTCCCCGATAGTGCCGCCATAATCTGATACACCTAACTTACACTTCCCTAAAGAAGTATAAGCAGTAGTTGTCAAATAAAAAATCTAACAAAAGTTAGGGTCGATCCCACGAGGAATATGGTCTAGACTTAGATAAATTTACTATTGATTGTACTTTTGGTCGGATTATCTCCTTAAAAAAAGGGATTTTGTAACACAAAATGTTAATTGATTGATTTGAGTAACAACTAACCAAGTAAATAGGATTCACAGTTTGTAAGATCAATATAAGTTTAAATTAGGGTATATGTGTTCCCCACAAGTTTTTGATGCAGTAAACCTTATAATAGTAACCCTTAACTAGTGTTTGTCATGCAGAGTCGGTAAGCTAGGTATCTCCAAAGTGATTGGTCGTCCAAGTAGGGAATTTCACCATGCAACTTGGTCGCTCTACGGGTGTATGCTTTACTAACCCTTACCCTTGACCCAAATTAGCCCTCACATATTTAGGGTAGGCAATTAGATAGCGGATTATCAACTCTAAATCTTTGTTGTTTAATCTCTTTTCCCATTCATTACCTTCTTGGGTGGGGAAGTAGGAATAAGGCGAGTCCTAACGTTGCGCACCGTTAAAAAACATTCAAAATGAAGAGATCAACAATACATGCATAAACACTATTTAATAATTACTTGATTATTAGGTCTACTTTTTAAATTACTCATGGTTCCCACAGTCCGAGTTGTGGATTTAGCTACTCATGCTTTGGTGATCACAATTCATAATATGTGTAATAGAATAAATCATGTACGTATAATTAGAGTAGATGAAATCCGGAATCTTGAATTGACGAACAAAACACACTATTATAACCAACACTTCAAGAATTAAATGCTCAAAATGTTTGCAAGTTAATTCTCAAAGCCAAAAAAAGTAAAAGTATCAAATTGTCTAACAAACAAAAAATGAAAATTACAACTAATATTTATAGACATCAAATTCTAAATAAAGTAGGAAAAGGAAATTTGGCATGTTAGTTGTTTCTATGGTTCGTACCTATGACTCGTAGGAATTCCTACGGTTCATAGGTACCTTCTGTATATTAGCAGTTATTCCCATACTTAAGAGAAATTTCTACGAGTAGGATCTACTGCCCGTTGATCTTTTTACGGCCTGTCCTAGCTATCTTTCATTTAGGTACTAGAGCTCAACTTCTCTAAACATTTTCACGAGTCAATTGTACGGGTCGTAGAAGTTATTATGGCTCGTCATTAGCTTCCGTCGTTATATACTTAGCTCCAAAAATCAACGCTTCAAACCAAAACTCCTACCTACGACTCTTAGAAAAGTCTATGGCTCGTAGGTTGAGTCGTCAATCATAAAAACAACTGATGCTGCAACTTTCCAATCCCAACTTCTCCAAAACTTATTTTCCTGTAAAATTCAAGCAAAATACCATCACATCTACTAACAAATGCTTAAGACGCATGAAAAAAATTCAAGTATAAAGCATCAAAAGTACTGTAAATCTACGTTACACCATACAACTGATTCCTTCTCCACTTCTTATTCTACTACATCACCTAGATCATGAATAGTGTACCATCTCTCTTAGCTTTTTATCCAGGCTCTTGGCTTCCACAGTCTGCACCTTGTTTGTAATTCCCTTCAACATGTAATCATGTCCTTGATAATTGTAGCCTAGTTTCCATTCCTGAAAATTAATCTTTATATCACCTAAAGGAAGTAACCATTATACTCCCAAGATTAAGTCACAAGATATAAGGGGTATGAAAAAGAAATTCAATTGTATACACAATGCCCCGCATCATCCACGAAAAGGATTTGCACAACGTATGTGTATGTCTGTCATGCCCATCTACTATATTGATGTCATGAGTTCTCACATTTTGAACATCTCATTGGAGCTCCCTTCTAAACCTTCCTCCATGAAGTTATGAGAACTATCAAGATCAATAAAGTTGCAATACCCCTCCACTCTAAAACTGTGGAAAGTGGGAATCCCATGCAATGCAAGTAAAAACAGGGATTCAAACAAGTAAGAGACGATCTAGGGGTGTGGGGATTGGTATAAATGTCAAATAGGGGTACACATATTTGCTTAACAATGCTAGACAAACATGGATAAGCTGGATAATCTTCAATGACAATAATTTTCTTTCGATCTCAAAGAATCATATCATAGAATTATTTTTCCATCTCATCTATGTAAATAACAAATCAACCTAATACCTTACTAAAGCCTCTATTTCGAGCATATCATGAAATTAGAATTGAACCACAATTTTTCTTTTGAGCAAACTACAAAAATCAAACCTAAATTGCAAGCATTAAGCTATTTACCAAATTCAATTGATTTCTTTCGATCATCAATCAAAGATCTAGACTAGGATTAAGTTTACAACTTTAACCCTTAAATTAACCCCATACTAAATAACTCAAATCCATGGATGAGCAGTAGTAAAACAGATCAAGACAAAAGACGCACTAAATTAAATCAACACCTAACCTTATAATCACACCCCTAGAATTGGGGTTTTAGCCAAGCATCATAAAAGGAAAATAAAGTATACCAATGATGTTCTCAACTATTAAAGAGTTGGAAATCAACAATAATCTTCAACACCCACTTTGAATTGAACCTACAATTTTCAATTACAAGGTTGCTCAAAACCCCAAAACTAAGAAAAAGGTAAAAAGTTCAAAAGCTGAGTTCAAAGACAAAAGATTTGATAAATTGATAAAGGATGAAAGATGAATAAAAATGATAAAAAGATACATTCTCTCTCTTCTTTTCGGTTGTTTATAGTTTCCCTAAAATTAGTCTGAAATTCCATGTGTGACCTGATTGGCGACGTTCGTCATGCTCACCTGCCTGATTCGGTAGATCGATGTTTGCTCTTTAGCTCGCCCTTCCTTAGCTTCAGGTTTTAGGTGTTTAAACCTCAGTTAGTGAACTCGATCGAGTCGGCCTTTTACATTTGATGAATCATCGATTACCACCTTTTTCGCCTATTCAGCCTTCATTTTAACTCAGAAGTTTTTCACCTTCGACGATGGACCTTTTAGCTCACCTAATGATTTTGGCGAATCGGTGTTTCCACTTCGCTTCACCGACCTGTCTTGAATATTATAAAATATGTACACTGTTACTTTGGTTAAGGTCCGACATATTGGGCGATCCACCTTTTTGGTTAGGCGATTACTAGCTGGGAGTTTACACTCCTTTTAATGCTTTTGGCCTATTTTCCGTAGATTCATCCTTGTCTTTTACTTTAGCTTTCATATCTGCAAAACATTAAAAAATCATTAGAATATGATATAAACAGGCATTGAGGACACTAATTGTGGAACTAAAAAGGTCTCAAATGAGTGAAAATCTACCACCCATCAACTCCCCCAATGTAATTTTTTGCTTGTCCTCAAGAAAATCAAGAACACAATTAGTTCAATAACAATTCTCAATGTGAGTTAACATCCAAGTGTCATCACAAGACTACTACCAAGTATATGTAATATCCCAATCATGCTCAAGAAGCTTCAAATGATGAATAACCTGTATCAATACAAGATTCAAGCTCACTAATGATCTCTTATAATGCAAAACCATGCTTCAACAAAAGCATTCAAGTGATCTCACAACAAAAAATGATTATATGCTCTCACAAAGCACATCAATCAAAGAAGTTAGGAATCTATACAACTCTCACTCTCCGAAAAAGAAATACATGCAAGCTTCATCCCATAAGTTTGTCCATATTTTCCAATCATCACACAACCCAGTTTAAGCCAGATCTCAAGGGTCTTTTCAGGCTTGTAATAGGGCTGAGGGTAAAGGTATGGTCAATTTGGCTCAATGAATTCACCTTTTCAAAGCATTGTTGTACTCATGTTCACCACTTCTCAAGTTCTTTCCATTCTTTTCACTTAGAGACTCAATCCTCAATTTTCACTCAATTTATTATAAACCCCCTTTATTTCATCACAACCTTCCTTTTCATTTCATTTTCATGTAATTTCTCAAAATTGTTTTTTTAAGGAGGGTTACTTCCTTTTGTTTCAAACTTCAAGGTTCAGTCTCACTTTTCTTTTCTCACTTTCACTTGACTTTCTTTCCTCTTTCCTTTCCACACCCTCAACTTAGGCTTTCCTCCTAAGTTTGCTATTCAAATAAACCAATGCTTAGAAAAGGATTTATGGGTGATAAGTTACAGACATATTTGGTTCAAGAGGTTTTAATGATGTTGCCAACAAATGATTTAGGTTCAAATGGTGCCAAGATGGTTGCACACCCTCACAAGGTAGACACAAAAGGTATGAGTATTTGGGTTCCCTCTCAAAATTTGTTCCCAAGATCATCTTTTGCATTAACCAAGGCTAAATAATTAGACTAACAAGGCAAATTATAGGAATCAATAAGCATGCCTTCAAGTAGGATCTTACCACACATGGCACTTCAAACACAATAATTTAACACAACTCTACAAAATCAAGAAGCTTGCATGTGTTGTTCATAGCAAGGCTCACATCAATACGTAGCTAATCAACACAAGAATAAAAAAGATCATTCAAAAGTAAAGCCCACCAATTTCTTCTTACAATATCAACATAAAACATATTTCTCATCATGATTATTATCAAAGACATCGATATTGGACAAAATCAATCCTCGAACATCAACAATGAAAACACAACCAATCTCAATCATTTCACAACTCCAAAATTCATGGGGAAATGGATAGAGAGGCAAAATGAAATCAAATCCAACCAAATATCATAAAGAAAACAAAAATACTAAAATATCTCATAATACAAATGAAATAAATAAGTACAATCCAAAAAGGGAAATATAGGCACAAGTGCTCCCACCCCACCAAAATGTACTAGTAGTGTCCTCAATGCTATAAAAATAAAAAGTGCTGAAGGAGAATAAGTAAAAAGGTCCCCTTAACAGTCTATGCCTGTGAAGAACTCTGATCATGGGGCTCAGAGGGAGTGGCATCATCTCGGGCATCAGTATCCGGCACATCTAAAGGTAAAAGCAACAATGTAACATCAACAGGGCATCAATGTCCTACACATCTAGAAAAGGAATAGTAGAGTCTGAAGAACCAAACCCACTACTGGTAATCTCAGAGGTCTCTTGATGAGATCTCTCCAAAGTCTCATGGATCATCGAATCCTCAATGTCCTGTAGTTAAGTCAAGCCTCAACAATCACCTTCTCATGATCTCTCCTAAATTATTCATCACTAGTCTCCTCAGGTGAATCATCCTCACTCTCATCAACAATCTAAGAATCATCACCTACCAACTGATCATCTAACCAGAAAGTTTATCAGCTCTTAGATCAGACGAAGGTACAACCGCAGACATCTCGAGCAAGGGAACCTCAGCCCAAACCATCGCAATATCAGTGGACTTCAGCTGGTCCACATCCACCCTAAGAGCATCTATGTCGGTCCTCAACTCAAATAGCTCGACAGAACTGCCCTCACACTTCTCTCTTTCCTCAACTCAAGCTGTATGGTTGTTCAACATCTCCCTATATGGGAATATTATTCTGGTGGCTTACAACCTCAGCTCTCACAGGACATATGGCAACCTCAATGGCCCTGGAAATCATCTTAGACACCTCTTTCTCAAGGCGAGATGCCTGAACATATGAAGAATGGGCAAGGCCACCCATTTGATAGATCAGAGCGTGTGTAAATGGAGGTCGGGATGTGGAAGGAAGTGCAGCTGAGGTAGAGGGTACAAAAAGTCCAGAAGGCAAGGAAGAGGGTGGAGTTATACTTGAAGGCTCCACTGAGGGAGTGGGATGAAAAGCCTTTGAATCTGAAGTAGTTGGATCCACTACCAGTGTGGTGTCAGGTGGTGGTGGCTTCCTTCTGGCCACGTCATCCATAAGATAATCAGAGGGTGGTGACATAATTCACAAGAAGCTCAACAAACTCTTGAAATAACGGAAGCTAATGTGAAAAAGGCTGAAGGAAGGAGCCAAAAATTTGAGGCAAATCTAGTATAAATCTAGAATATTAGAACCTGTTCTAAGTTTTGACTTGTTTGTGTAAAAAAGTATAAAACTTAGGAAAATAGTTAATAGCAAGATTCGAGAATCTGAACTCATGTAATGGTTAATAATATAACAAAATTTACCAACTTCGAGTAAATATATTTGAAATGATTTAAACAATTTTAGTTCGAGAGAATAAAAGTGATATCCATTTTATTCGTTTTAGAATTATTTAAATGCAGCATGAGTTCGATAAATTGGTATAATAGCAATGCAAGGTGAAATTTTGTATTAACTCGAAAACAGTCAAATATGCTTAGGGAACACAATCCTAGTTAATTCTCTCCATAAATTTCCAGTTACACAAATTATTGATTGTTACATATTATAGAGTGACACCAAAAAGAAGTACCAATTTCCCCATACTTCCCCATTTATTCTAGAAATAAGTAACTAATAATAAATAACCACATACGACTATGTTCTCTCCTTATTCCCTATGGTATTTGACCCAGCCTAGTTGGGTTGTATATTTGACAATAATTGTGTTATACTTATTTAAGGAGGTGTAATTTAGGCATATCAAATTTTGGCACCGTTGCCAGAGAATATGATTCTCACTTAAGTTAAGTATGTGTTATATCAGTCTTAGTCTTATATCCTAATTTTGCTTTTTGTTTGTTATTTTTATTATTGAAGGGTAAATGTTAGTGAATTCCAAGTACCCAAAGTAATAGCGAGCCATTAATTCCTTGCGACCCTGAACTTGGAAAGTCTATTAGCAGAAAAATGAATGCACAAGACTGTGAAGCACTGAGGTTTAGAGAAATTGTTGAGGCTCAAGCCAAGGAAAATGCCAGAAATGGTAACAATAACAATGTTGGGGATTAACTTGATGAATTTTGTTGGTAATTGCAAGTCCTTTGAGATCTTGGAGTCAGCTAGACCACAACTCGATTGAGGGTTTTTCCATTGTCTCTGTCTAGGGAGGCAATAATGTAGCTAAATGAGTTGCCGCATGATTCAAGCACCACTGGTAGAGAGTTGAGAGAAACTTTCCTACAGAGGTTTTTCCCACTCTCGAAGAAGTTGCAATTGAAGGATGAGAATAACAACTACAGGCAACTACCACTGAGGTATTTCATAAAACTTTGTTAATGTTCAGCCAAAAGCTAAAGTAGTGCCCAAACTATAAGTTGATTGATGATCACCTGATGGCGACTTTGTACATATCTTTCAATTTCGTGACCAAAATTGTTGATGCAATTTTTAGAGGGTCATTCATGGCTCAAACTTATACAGATATTGTAGTTATGCTATATAGAGTATCAAAGAACAATAGAGCTTGTCACACTAGATATTCTGAAATTACTGGGCACAATTATGCAATTGGTATATCAGCTGAGCAACATTGACGATAAGAGAAGTGTGATCAGGACATGGCTCATATGAAGGCACAAATGGGCTTGCTGACCAAACACCTGTTAGCTAGTGGTGCTAAAAAGATAAATGCAGTTGGAGTAACTGATCAACATGATAATTTAAATTTTTATTATGATAAGGGGGCATCGTATCTAAATAAACAGGTGGTTTTCTAAACTTATAATTCAAGAAATCACTATCAATAGGATGGCTACTATAACAAAGCTAGAAACCTTGATCAATGAAATTGGCACAACAAAGATAACTTTAAGAATGATCTTAGTGGAGTATATGTGCCTACTAGTAATAGAGACAGAGCAGGTAATGGAACAGGCAAATCCAAGATGGTAGAAATGTTGGATAAGGTACTACAAAGGATTTAATCTATGGATTCTAGAGTTAAGAAGTTGAAAGGTGATCTCTCCTACATGAGTCAATTGGTGAACTCACACTCGACATCAATCAAGCAATTGGAGCATCATATGGGGAAACTATCTACCATATTAAATTAAAGAAAGAATGGTACACGGTCAGGATACTGTTCAGAAACAAAGAGAGGATGAGAAATGCATAAAACTTACCAGTAGGAGTGGTAAGTCACTTCTAAGACCAGTACCTACAAGTAGTAAGTAAAAAGGATAATTGAAACTTAAATTGATACTCGGTCTAGTAATGAGATTGATAAAGAGGTTCTTATTGATTTTGGTGAGCCAGAAGAGGTGTAAGTTATACCTAAAGAAGTTGAAGGGGCTAAGAGCACATATGATCCAGCAACAAAGGTATCACAACCTTTGCAACAAATTCCTAGACCACCACCTCCATTTCCATAGAGGCTGAAGAAAAAAGTTGATGATGGCAAGTTCTTGAAAATTCATATATTTTCTTCTTCAACTTTTAGTAAATATTCCGTTGGAGAAATCTTTATAACAAATGTCAGGTTATGCTAAGTTCATCAAGGACTTGGTTAGAAAAAAGAAAATAGTCAATTTTGAGTCGGCAGACAATTTACATCAATATAGTGTTATTGATACAAGGTCTTTGGTTCAGAAGAAGGAGGCCCTGGGGAATTTACTATTCCTTGCATAGTTGGATCGTTTAGTTTTGCAAGGAAATTATGTGATTTAGGAGCTAACATCAATCTCATGTCACTTGCCATCTCCTAATAGTTGGGCTTGGGATCCCCCAAACTGACTACTATGAGATTATTGATGGCTGATAGGTTAGTCAAAAGACCAGTAGGCATTATTTGTGATGTACTAGTGAAAATGGAGAGTTTCATTTTTCTCGCAAACTTTGACATTCTAAATTGTGATGTGTATTTCGAGCTCCCCAAAATTTTAGGAAGGCTAATTTTGGCCACAAGTAGAGCACTGATAGAAATGAAAGTGGTGAACTCAAATTCATAGTAAATGATAAAGAGGTAAAGTTCAATATGTGCCAATCAATGAAGCATCCACGAGATTTGAGTGTTGTATGATTGTATCTATGATTATTGTAGTTATTGAAGAGGTGATTGAGGTATTTGTTGATGAGAGGTTTGTTGTTGTGACTTTACATGTTGTAATTATGAACTTTGATGGTGAATGCATTAAAGAATATCATGAGATAGTAAATGTTTTGCAAGGCATGGGTTTACACCTTTATTCCCCAAAGAAGTTGGACCTCGATTTGAAGAACATGCCAGCTCCTCCGACTAAACCATCCATTGAAAAGCCACAAATGGTTGGAGTTGAAAGAGTTGCTCAACCATCTCAGGTATGTGTTTCTGAGTGAAGGTAATTCCTTACTTGTTATTGTGGTTACATATCCGAGTTGGGAGCAAGTTCAAGCACTTGTGGTAGTGCTCAAATAATTCAAAAGGGAATTTGGCTGGACTATTGCTGATATAATCGATATACCTCTTAGAATTTGTACAAATAAAATTGAGTTTGAAGAGGACTGTGATTAACGCTCAGATTACACCACTTCCAATTCTAGGTGAAAGACGATCGGTATCTATTATAAAACCCAACTAAGAGTTAGGGTCGAACCCACAAGGAGCGGTACAATGTTTGAATTCAATTACGAAGTACAAATGTGGTCTAAGTGGTTATAGGAATAGAAATTATCGAAAACATACAAATAAGTCTAAGGGGGTGACAACAAATGTCAGATGGGGGGTTTGGTTTGCAATTAACAGCAAAAACAAGTACGAAAACAGGGGATACAACAATATTAAGAGGAATTCTCGGGACGTGATCGATTATAAGCTAATTACGCGGTATGGGTAAGTGAGATTTAACAATAACTTGCTGAAACAATGTGGGTAGGCTGGACTATAAGTGCATTACTTTTCTCTCGAACAACTATTACGATTCAGGCGATTTCTCTCGAACATCGACAAGCTAAACACTACAAAACAGCCCAAAACCTTAATTTATCTACTCTCTCGAGCTAGATAGGTAGGAATGAACCAACATTCACTATTTCGAGTTGAACCCACAACGACCCACTCACTACAATCATCAATTGATCACCTTGGCTTTAGAACCTCTCTCTTGAGCAAGCCCAAAACACTCAACTATAATTGTATTTGCAACTACAATTCATGAATTACTACTTAGCTATCAATAATACCCACATTAAAACAACAAATAAATCATTAAACAACAATACCCATAAGCAAATTAAGTAAATAATCACATGATCACACCCCAAGAATTGGGGTTTTAGCTACACATCATAAAAATAGAGAAACGATTACCAAATACATTAGCCATGATCTGGGTAAAGGTTCTCAAGTATTTACAATGGTCCAAATTGAATAAATTCAAAAACCCACTTGCCAATCTTCAAGTTTGAGCCTCCCAAGCTTCAAAGTCTACAATGGAACCCAAAAAACTAAGAGAAAACTCTAACTCTCAATGGGATGGGAACTGGAAGAACTCCTCACGTTTTATTTAAAATTCCAATTTATAGTTGCCCAATTTTTAACCTGAAAGGCCATTGGGAGGAATAAGTCGGGCCTCACCAAACAAGTCGGTGATCCTCCCTTTGCTCCCTTCCATCGCAAATTTGCAATGGTCATTAGTCCTCCAGGTCCTGTAACTTTGGGTGATCAAAGTTGCCCTTGTGGAGTCATTCAGTGATGCACCGACTGCCCATTCCTGTCGCCAAGTTGTTCTTCACCAAGGCTGGCACGCTGGAACTTTAGGCGAGCTAAAAGAGCCACTCGGCGGTTTGCCGAGTGGTCTTGGCTATCACCAAGATCACTTTTCTTTATTTCTTCAGTTTGTTTGTTCTTTTTTGCCCGATAGTGTCCTTGCCTTGTTCCTTAGCCTTAAATGCTGCAAATCAACACTTTAACGTCAGTTTAGAGCATAAATTAGGCATTTGAGGACACTAAAACTATCAAAATAAAGCCCTAAATGAGTCCAAATCTTGGACTCATCAACACCCCTAACTTAAATTTTACTTGTCCTCAAGTAAAAACTCAAGGTCAACCAGTTCAACAAGGATACCTAGAAATAGTGTTCTTTAAGACTCAACATAAATTACCACACAAGGTTCAAACCACACATACAATGCTCAATTATGCACTCAAAAATTCATATTGTGACTCACCCTTATCAAGTGTACTCAAGCTCACAATGCTTGCTTCAAATGCAAGTTCAAGCTCAATAAAGGTATTCAAATGCCCTCACAACAAAGATGATTCCATATTCACACAAAATTTCTCAAAAATTTAAAGTCTCGGAATCATATACAACTCTAACACTCACAAAGATAAACACATGCATGAATCCACCCATAGGATTGCCCTTATTTTCCAATCAACATTCGTTTCAGCTCACTCAAGATCACAAAGGTCTTTTTAAGGCTTGTAATGGGGCTGAGTGTAAATGTATGATCATTTAGGCTTAGTGGCTTCTACCTTCATGTAGTATGGCCTGAAGATCTCTTTTTTATCCTTCTCTTTCACATTCAAACATGTTCATAGTCCACCCCATTATTCAACTAAACATGAATCACCGGATACCTTATTTCTTTCACTATTTTCACACACTTTATTTCACAACTTTTTCTCTTTTTCAGTTTTTTTCTTTTCTTTCTTCTCTTGTTTTTATATGGAGGGGTTCCATTTTTTTCAAAATAATTCATCAAAGGGGGGATCCTCACACTTCTTGACTTTCCTTCTTTTTCACCACACCCCCAACTTAGGCTTTTGACCTAAGTTGGCTATTTAAACAAACCAATACTTCATGAAGGTTATGGGTGATGGGGTAAAGAGCTCAAAGTTTGTCAAGTTTCTTCCAATATAAGGATAGGCTCAAAAGGTGCCAAGCAAGGTTCACACATCTCACAAGGTTGGCCACAAAGAGGTATATTGTCAAATTGGCTCACTCTTCAAAATTCTTGCCTAAGATCATTTGAATTGCTTGCTTCACTCAATCAATCGGACCAACGGGGAAAATTCTAGGTGTCATCAACCACAATGTTCAAAGTAACCTCACCACACAAGGCATTGCTACAATTATCAAACAAGACTCCACACTTTCTAGCTACTATGTTCATCACAAGAGACTCATTCAACAACCGGCTAGTCACAATAAAATGCAAAAAGTTCACATATTGCCTATGTAACTTAGTTTGTCTCATCGTAGCCACACAATCATTTTGTTCAATTAAGAGAACTATTCAAGTCATTGGTATTGACCACAACCGACACTCATATTTGCACAAGAACAACCACAATCACACACAAAAGAGGTGGCAAAAATTTAAAACTTGGTGCAAAACCATTTTCATATCAAAATAATAGGCCACAATTTATCAACAACCAGAATTCAACAACCAAGATATATATAGCTCCAATATTCACAAAACAAAATCATAATTAAGTCAATATTCATAAAACAACCCACAAGAGGTAGGTATGAAAATACCTCACCCACCAAGCAGTTGTCCTTAAATGCAACTAAAATGGAAATAGTCTAAAAGAGAACTGAAAGGTGGTAAAGAGAATCATCCTGCCAGGCTAAACTTGGGGTGAATTCTGCATGTCCACAACTCCCTCTATATGGGCATCAGTGCTCGGTGTCTCAGCTATCAGGACTCTCACTGTCTGGGCATCAGTGCCCGGTGTCGCAACATCCTTGGCTCCACTGGAGCCTACCATAGAAGTATCCTGAAGTGATGCCTGCCTAGAAATCTCAAACATAGCACCCTCCAAGTCAACCAGGTCATTGTAGACTGTCTTTTCACAAATACCAAGTTGCTACTTATCCGTCTCAGCCTCTGACTCAGCGGCAACATCATCAGCTCTAACCTCATCTCTGGTGGTAGCCGGAGGCACATAAGAATAAGCTGGAACATCAGTGCTTGAGACATCTGGGATCTTCACAGTCCCAAATGGCGAAGTAAAATTAGTGGACTTCAGATGGTCCACATCCTTTCTCAACTCAGTAATGTCAGCCTTTAAGGCATTCACAACGTCAGTGGCTCCCTAGCCCTTCTCACACTCCCCTACTCTTACAGATAAGGCATCCAAAGCTAACTTGTGATCCCTTATCTCAGCCCTAAGTGGGGCCAAGGTAGAAGCTATCGCCTTATCTATCATCCCAGGCATAGCAGCCTTAACCCGGGAGGCATGCATATCAGCAGATTGGGCTAAATGGCGCATCTTTTAAAGCATGGCCTAGGAGATAGGGGGTCAGGATGCAAAAGCAGCAACAACAAAAGATCTATGGGGAGAGGGAGTAATAAATGTACTCGGGGTCTCAGAAGTAGAATGTGCAGATGTACCTAAGGTCCCACTGGCCTAATTAGGCATGACTGCCTCTGTAGGTAACATATCAATATCGACCTCTGGGGATGCATCTACCGGTGCTTCCATCTTCCTGTCAGCCTCATCCCATTGGTACTTAGCCTCAATACGCCGAATGGTAGTAGAGAAGGTGGGTGTCACCTCTACATCTGTCTTCTCATCTCAAGGAACACGAGCCTGTCTGCGCATATTATTGATCAACACTGGTAATATGAGTGAAGTCTGTCTCTGCTTGGTTCTCATGGTCATCTCCTGCTCAATCAATAGCCCTAAGTTCATCAACTGGTGAGAAATGATAGACCCTAGACAGGCTGCCTTCGGGTGTCTGAGGATGGACTCATTCTAGGACGACATGATAGTACTGCTGATTAACCCGAACCAGTATTTGGCAACAACATTCAGGTTCTTCTTCTCTATCGGTGCACCAACCTCTTTCCACCTCGGGGTGGCATCAGATATCAGGGGTGCCAGCCAACCCTTCAGATCCTCCAAGGTCTTCCTCTAGACCAAGTTGATGTACTGATGCATGAAATTATAAGTGTACCCAGAATAACATTGATGTCAAAGCTGTCGCACTTCACCTTTTCATCTCGGACTGTCATAGAATCAACCGGCCTGAACATGCTGGCCTTCTTCTTCCCCTGAGGGACAAGCTCACCATAGGCCGAATAAAACTCTGGGACCCAATTGGGAGTGTAGGTGCCCTAGGGTTTGATGAAAATTTCAAACTTATGGAACTTGATAGTGTTCCACACCTCTGGATATTTGTCCACCACATCATAGGTAGACAATCCCTTTTCTTCCAGAATGGTCCTCAAACTCTCAGCCTTTAGCTGGTTGAGTGACCGAGGAGGATGATCTTGTACTAGTGGTGCTGGGACCACTGTCTGCTCTGGAGTAGGCACTGTAGCAGAACATGAAGGGTAGAAGTCGGAGGCACCGGGATCTTAGATAGATCATCCAATGAATTGGAGAGTAGCTCCTCTCTCCAGTCCTGCAATAACTGATCATCCTCAGGCTCGGAGATAGATGCCTGGAATCTTGTGAGTCTCCCTCACTGCCTAATATTGTGAGGTGTGTCTCGTTGAACCCCCATTGTCGGAGCTCTCCTTCGCAGGTGTAACAACCATGTGTGCCTTGCCCTTGACTTTACCTCCCTCTGGAGGTAGATTTTTAGCCTTAGCTTGGGAAGCAGCTACTTCTTCATTAATAACTACTCCACGTACCCGTTTGCAGGGCGGCATGTCTCTATCTGGGACTTTGGGTCTGGCCATTCATGAAAAACAATGTAGAAACACTTAGAAAAATTCAAGAAAAACTTCAGAAAATAACTGCAGGAAAACTCATAGAACTGGTCGGTGAATCGCCGAACCACTTTGGCGACAGGTCGGGCTCGCCGAAAGTTACATAACAATAATTTCAAAAATTCAAAGCTGGTCGGCGATGTCCAGGGCTATTCGGCGGATCGCCGACACCAATCGGCGAACTAGATGTCACGCCTCGAGCTACCCCCGAGATGCGAACACGAGACCTAGGATCACAAGTGACCCCAAGCTAACCATACTGGCATAATCATGAGCATACTAAAGATAAACTGAGAAATAAAACTGATGCGGAAGCTAATAATAAGTAAATCTGAAAAGATGGGAAATACCTATATACTATAACTGAGATAAATGAAAATTGATGAGTTTAATACAAAGAAGATATTAACCCAACACTAAGCTGAATCTAACTCTAAAACTGACTAGAAATGCTGGGACAGGCCCCAGCTAAGTCTAGTAAAATAAAAACTAAAGGACTAAAAATACTGAAAAGAAACTCATGACTATTGTCCTTGGAGAATGAGGACTCACCACTGATTATGATGAACTGGAGATTGGGAACTGATCTAAGCATGATCTGGATGCTGAGAACCTAAACCTACATCACGAGAAGATGTAGGGCAGAGTATGCATTAGTACTTGAAAGGTACTGAGCATGCAGGATAGAATAAATTTGAAATAAAATATAACCGAACAAAGCAAATAAGCAATGATATAATTTGAACATAATATAGATACTGAATACTGAGCTAACTGAATGCAATGACCAATTTATAACATGCTGAGACTGAATACTAAATATACTAATACATGGTCAATGCAATAGAATCTGACTGAACTGTGGGAGCTACTAATAACCGATAATAAAACCACATGAGCTAAATGTTGAGTCCGATGCATATGCCCCATCGAGAGGACCCAATATACCCTGCCAGAGGTATAGAGGCATACTGGCGTGATCACTGAAATGATGCCCACAAAGGGACTTACAACCTACGTGGCTAGTAGTTCTGGGACTATTTGGGTACGCTGAACCCTAGTCCAACTCAATATTATGCTACTCCCAATGGATTGAGTAATTTACAATTACTGAATAGCTCAAACTGAACATGCAAACTGGGGATGCAACAATTAAACTGATATTGATGCATTAATAATTGAGGCATGTATAACTGAATAACTAAAATATCTGACCTAGCATGTTTAATTCAAGAACTAAAGAAATACATAGCTAGGGTTCTGGAATTCATGCAATAAACTGAATATTAACGTACTAATCTGATTTGGATCATTCTAACAACTAAGAACCCAACAATTCTAGCATTCAAGAAACCCTAGGTCTAGTCATAATAAGGGAATCAAGAAACTTACTGAAAACTAGGGACGTAATGGGTGAGAGGAACCCACTAGTGAAATCTCACATACCTAGTGACGAATTCCACGGAGAAATCTTTCGATTTGGGGGATGGAACTGACGGAATCTTGCTGCGTTCTTGAACTAGGGTTCTTGACTTCTCTTCTCCTCTTACGCTCTAATTTTTCTAAGTTTTGGTTAATAATTTGACTTAGGTAAGTTCTAGTTATGTTTCTAGGCTTAAACTGACTAAAACCTCATAATTTAGGGTCTAAACGACGTAGCTTAGATGTAACACCCCGTATCCGAAATAGACCAAAAATGCAGATTTTGAGAAGTTTCAGGTGCAACCCACGGTTGCCATCCACGGACCGTAGGTCAGACCACGGCCCGTGCTGGTGGTCCGTGGTTCAACACTGAAACCCCTCCCAGACCCAGCTTAGAAAATTGGC
>JAJOOH010016263.1:0-16050 GCA_029582605.1 Solanum gracilifrons
TAAAAGTCACAATTTTTCAATAAAAATCACAACTTTTCATAAAAGTCACAACTTTTCATGAAAGTGGAAGACTAATTTTGGAAATAAATAAATTAAAAGGGAATCAAGACTTTTAATAAAAGTCACAATTTTTCAATAAAAATCACAACTTTTCATAAAAGTCACAACTTTTCATGAAAGTGGAAGACTAATTTTGGAAATAAATAAATTAAAAGGGAATCAAGACTTTTAATAAAAGTCACAATTTTTCAATAAAAATCACAACTTTTCATAAAAGTCACAACTTTTCATGAAAGTGGAAGACTAATTTTGGAAATAAATAAATTAAAAGGGAATCAAGACTTTTAATAAAAGTCACAATTTTTCAATAAAAATCACAACTTTTCATAAAAGTCACAACTTTTCATGAAAGTGGAAGACTAATTTTGGAAATAAATAAATTAAAAGGGAATCAAGACTTTTAATAAAAGTCACAATTTTTCAATAAAAATCACAACTTTTCATAAAAGTCACAACTTTTCATGAAAGTGGAAGACTAATTTTGGAAATAAATAAATTAAAAGGGAATCAAGACTTTTAATAAAAGTCACAATTTTTCAATAAAAATCACAACTTTTCATAAAAGTCACAACTTTTCATGAAAGTGGAAGACTAATTTTGGAAATAAATAAATTAAAAAGGAATCCTTGTTTGTGGTGGCGCCACGTAGGGGGGCCTAAGGTTCCCTTTTATATATATATGATTCTTATGCAACATACTTTATATTGTTTGTAATCTTTCAAGATATGTACATCTTGTTTAGACAAGTTTCTAACTTATTTCTTATTAAGTATTTCATAGACAAATTATATTTTGTTAGAATGTTATAAAAGAGAAAAGCCAAATTCCATCACAAAAAAAACACTTCTCTTCACACTTAATAGGACAACCAGACCATCAGAAAAAAGTATTAGAATAACCTTATTTGTTGGATGCTTCTACATGTTTTTTGGAGAAATTTTTTTTTAGACCAGAGCAAGTAAATATGATGCATTTCTTGAAGGAAGACATCAATTTTGTAGGCTTTCTTGTAATGAATGTAAATAGTAATAACATTTTTTTTTTTAATAACCATCCACATTTTATTATAACAAAGTCTTTTATACCGTTCAAAGGAAAATACAAACTCGCTCCACAATTGGACATGCATGCTTAGTTTAGTAATTAAACCTTTCATCATCTATGAACTTCTTCTAATTAAATCAAATGATTAACAACTAGTTAACTCTGGTAGGTATTGAGTTGAGTGACACATCTTTGGATGCATTTTGTCTCCTTTTCTCTACACACTTGATTTTATATTTTGAACACTCCTTTATCTTTTTCATAAATATAGTGTCTGAATACGCTTGAACAAGCTAAATGTCGAGTTTTGTTCATCCTTGAAAATGGTATTCAATAGTGTATTAATCTAAATTACTTTACATATCTCTTAAAGCATCTAATTAGCTAATTCTGTATCAACTAGAACAATAATTATTGATAAATGTAGGAGTGATGTCTATCTTTTTTATTCTCATTGCATATATTCTATGTATCTTTATATTAAGTGAAATTATATATATATATACACATACACACCTCAAGAGAAACTAATTCATTATAATACACTTTGATTTGGGCATTTTGAGATTAAAGTTTCAATTTTGAAGGTGATGTCTATTTTTTGTTGTTCATTTCATATGTATTATTTTTCTTAATTTTAAGTGAAACTCTACCAAAAACGACTTCATTAATTCACATGTATGTTCTCTTACAACTCTTTTTTTTATTATTGTCATGATTAATATATCTTGGTTTATTAAATTTGTTTCTTTTGCTGGTGTGACAACTCTAATCACGTACAAAACTATCAAGAATGTGTCATTTGTTATGAAGTAGATGTTTGATATTGAAAATAATTTATTTTATGTTAGTTTATTTGATAGTCATTTGAATTTTTGTAAACATATATTTCCATGATCAACCACCTAGTTAATAACCAATGACACATTCTTGATAATCATACTTTCTATGTGAAGCTTCGAATTTGAATTTTTAGATTTTTGGTATGGAAAGTTGTGAAACTTTTGGTAGAGGAAGAAAAAGAGAGCTATTGATGGCAGAGTATTTAGTTTTATGCTAAATTAGTCATACTACATATATATATATATATATATATCTCAACCCGTTTAACAATAGCTAGCAAGCCTTGCTTTTATAATGAACTTCTCATCATTCAACAAGAAACATATTTAACTTGAAGTAATTGTAGGTGAGAAATTAATATAGTTGTAATGGAAGACTAGGAAGACCCTGTTAACCATCTAAAAGTCAAAGGATCGTCGAAAAATAATACTGTCAAAAAAACTCTACGCAATTTTAAAAAAATTTCCTTCATATACTGGTAGACTTTCGAGAAGTTTACTAAAATTGATCATGTTGAAAATCCCATCACAAACAGGTCATGTGGAAGCAAACAAACAAGACGTTACGAACAATACTACCATATATATTTAGTTCTATATGCATATGTCTGCCTGCAGATGGTCTAAGTTAAGAGGGAAGAGAAGAATGGAGATTAGATATTAGGATCAGAAACACGTGAGAATCATATGAAGTAAAGGTTATGACTGATAGTGCACCATGTGAAAGAAATAGAATCATTTTGAGTCTAAGTTCAAATAATACTGGATTATTGTGAGCCTTTTCTCCTTTACAATACATTAGGACATTTTAAAGCCCTTTTCGTTCAGAGTATGACTTTAAGAACTCTAGTATAACTCATTTATCTTGTTTTTTTTAGAAAAGAAGAAGAAATCCTATTTCTCACACAAGAATTATATATTTTCATTATCAAATTTTAATGCTAATAAGAACTCTTGGATAACATTTGGGAGATTTCTTGTTCTTTTTCTCTTTTCCTTTCATAAATGTAAATGTTACAAATACTTGCAAACATGTCATTAGATTTGTGTAAATTTCATTTGTATCACTTAAATCCTAATATAAAATCAAATTAAATGATTTGAAGATTTTCAAAATAATGCAATTGACATGTTTCAAATGGCTAAATATCTTCATGATTATGAATGCATGTTCATTAGAATTATTTTTATCATAACTTCCTCTAATCTTATTTTAAAGATGTAGCTGATTGATTTCCATTTATGTCATTTTACAGGGAACTGAAAGACGAGGTAAATGGGTTGAACATATAAAGGTAAAATATCATCTTCAAAAATAAAAAATATATGGGTTTTTTTAAAATAACAAGTACTACATAATCTTCAATGTTACTTTAGTGTGTATAATAAATAACAGTTTGAGTCTCGTTTTCCTTTAATTCATAGACTTGCGAACATTACCAAATATATAGTCGGTCACTTTACTGATTAGACACTTAAAAGGATTACAGATTATATAATCTGAGAAATTTACGAGAGTGGTTAGTTGAAGGAATATGAAAGTCAAGTAATTTAGAGAATTTACATCTCTTAAGTCTTCAAAGAAGAGGGTGTTGATCGTTACTAAAATCCTCTCTGAAAACAGAGAAATATTAAATATAATTCTATATTGGATAGAATTTACCACCCAATTTTAACTTTGATATATATAGAAAGAAAATTAAGTAATCAATTTGCATGAGCTGTCATTCAAGTAATAGAAATGCACTAAACGAGGTAAATCTGAGAAAATGATGGACCTTACACAGTGTACTTGGTCCACGTAAATGTTCCTTTTGACCGTCACTCTCCATATCACGTGGTCTATAGTTCATGGGTTAACAACAACTGTCCACAATACCCCATAATTTAAGTGTTAAACTAAAAAAATATGAATAGTTTAGGGAGTTTAGAGGTATTAACTCAAAAGAAAATCTCACTTGGATATTTTTTGTCATTTATCAAAAAAACAGGTAGGATAGCAAAAAAAGAAAAAATGTTAAAGATTGTTGAGAAGAATCAATTTACAAGTGGATGACATTTCCATTTTCATTTGACCAAGATTTCGTATACGACTCTCACTCCTCATCAAAGCACACTAACATCCCGCAATTTTCGCCCAATATTTTTTGCGCACACTGAAGTGAATAAACAATCTAAAGGTATGTCCTAAATCTCTCTCAGTCTTATCTTCTTCTTACATTCTCTAAGGTTGTTTTTTCTGATTAATTCTTTACTCATGCCGGATCTTGATTCCAAAAGTTATTGTGGGTGTTTAAGTAATTCAGTGTACACCTTGTGAAATTCTTTTCTCCTTTTTCTCGCCATTTAATTTTTGCCCATACAAATATGAATGAAAGGTTCTCTAAATTTTTATATCTTGACTTCCTGCATTTCAACTATTAGTAATTTAGTGATATGATAAAATGTGTGTTTTCTTGTTATTAACATTTAGCTCTTTGTCAAGGTTGGTTTTGATTTACTGAATTTTCATTTTTGTTACATAACGATTCAATTTGAGTCCTGCAATCAAGAATGCAACTTTTTTTTTTATGTTTTTACAGACTTCTCACCGTTATCCATAAAAACTGTAACAATATTTTTTGACCTGTATAGATTTAATACAAATGGTGCTTTGATTATTCCGTCTTTTCTTTTCTCAAAAAGAGATTTGGATTTTGAGGCATCTAACATATAAGCTCCGTAGATAGAGGATTAGTAGTTTATATGAGAGAAAAGATTGATGTAGGCTTCATATCAGCTGCTAAAACTCTAATGTTAGTTCCCTCTCTATGGAAATCAGTCGGCAACTAAAAGTTTAAAGGCAAACATCACTCATGCCTCATTTGTTTGAACTTAATGGAGGTCTTAATCTGAATTGTTCAGATTCAGACAATTAAGTGCATTTGTTGTAAGATCTAAATCTTAATCATTCAGATTCAACTCATTAAGTGTAGTTGTTTTTGTTTTGTTTAAAACCAATTAATGAATCTTATTAGGGTTGAATGAATTAGATCTGTAAGAAAATCCTAATATTATTCAGACTCGTTTAAAATAACACTCTTTATTTCACAAAACCATCCATGCCTCTTGCTACTCTTCTCCGTCATGTTTTCACACTTCTCCCCCTCCTTACTCAAGTAGATACCGATCTTTTTATTCTTGAATTGGTAAGTTTTCATAATTTTTACCAGTATTTATTTGTGGTATTTCTGATATTCACAACATTTTTGGTGTATTGATGTTTATCAAGAACTCTTATTACCACAAATATTTCTATCTAGTGTTATCAACTGTGCGTAGACTCCAAGACATCTTGGCATCTCTTAATCTTTGTGGCATCACCAACTTACATCTAAAAAACATAGGAACATGTTCCATTGATTATATGCTCATGGGTAGAGAAGAAACAGGTGGTTTACTGTCTCCTGAGTTGTCTGCAAAATAGCATATTTTGACCAACTGCAATTCTGGTGTATTCAGTTTGTCTAGAGTAACGCAAGCATTGTCTAGTTTGATCCAGCTAAAGCACTTAATCTTCATAGGTAGATTGGTCTTCCATACTAACTTTTGTGGCCATCTAACAGGTACTTGACTTTGTGAGCATATTGTCTATAACATTCTTTCATTGTGAAATGTAACTTTGCTTCCCCATCTTAGCCTATCTGGTTCACTTTCATCAATACTGTGAGCTTCCACCTTTGCTAACATTTTCATGTAACTCCCGTTACATAAAAATTAAAATCCTAGGTATTCCCTTTAGTCCAACTCTCAATGGTTTATGAAATAATTATCCCAAAGCATCCCAATAACTTCTCTCCACTCAAGTCACCTCATGTTTCTTGGGTTCAATTAAATTGCATTCTTTAGCTTGAATCTAGCCCGAATGAATTATAGAAATTCATGGGGCTTCGCACTTGGTCTATGAGTTCTCATTGGCTAATTTTAAAATGTAGTTTGCTGCATAGGTTCATATATTTATAGGTTTATATACAATTCTTATGGTAATGATACATTTGCTTTAAGGTCCTCTTTTGTTTTTTATGTTTTAAGAAAATCGAAAGGGCTTCCGGTACACTGGCTAGAACTATGCTTGAAATTGTGTTATAAAATGTAAGTAAAAGAAAAAAAGGAAGCTAAGATTATATTTTTTTGTTGAGGACTTCATTAAATGTATCAAGATGATGCAGAAGAGAAGTATATTTGAGCTTAGAAATAAATGAAAAGAGAGTTAGGAAAAAATCGTAACGAAATCTCAGAATTAAATTTCCTTACTTTAATTGGAAGGCAATTGAAAAATGTATGGAAATTGGGTTGGAGGGATACACCGTATAAGGTAGGATATTACTGATTTACCTTTGATGAGAAATCATTGAGATCACTGGCCAAGTTAAGTTAGAGAAGGTTTTGGTAGAAGTAACTGTCCTCCATGTTAGCAAAGAATAAAGACACTAGGTTTATGAGGAATGTAATGTGAGTTCCAATATTTTCTTTGATTTTGCTCTCAGTAATGATTATTTTTATCCAAAATGTGATACTTCCGTCAGTTATGCCAGCAAGAACTTAGTTCTCTGTCGTTATCTACAACCAACTTAATTCCAGGTTATTTTGTCTTAGTTTCTTCACTTTTGGGCATGACAATACTCCTTTGACGTATTTGTACTCTCTTCTATGTTTCTTTATATTGCCGAGCTTAAATTTTTATTCTTCATGGTCTAAGTATATTCACAAGAACACAAATGACAATAAGCAACATCAATTTGATGTCAGGACTTCAAATGTTCTTCTTAGATCTAGAGAAGTAATAACCTTTCTTGGTTCTACAAGATCTTAGGAGATTGAAGATTTTATGATGTCGTTTCAAAAACAAGAAATGATTGAAGTTGTTGTGATGGAAGAAGGAAATTATCCTGTAAGGAGATAGGAGGACCTTAATATTGATATTCTGGTAAAGATATTCCGGTCCTTTGACCTTTTCCAGTTGATCTCTGTAATTCCTCAAGTTTTTCCTGCTTGGCAATCGTCTTGTTCTGACCAACGTCTCTGGAAAATGTTGGACTTGTCAGTAATGCAGTCAAATTTCATCAGAATTTCAATAACGCCTTAAGTATTTGTCGACACTCCATCTCGTGAAAAATTGACCCGCATCCTAAAGATTTGCTTGAACCTTAGTCGTGGAAACTTACTGACATTGATCTTTCATTACAATTTGTATATTGACAACAATCAGTTGACTTATACTGCCAACAGGTATTCCCCGGATAAACTCTATAGTATTGTACCTTAAATCAAGAAACTGTAATGATCAGGCATCTGAGATAATTTGGAAAGCTAATTAAATCTCCTCTTTTTTAGGTGTCCACGGCTTAAACTCCTTGTTATGCCTGCTTGGGAAAAACTAGAAAAGCAAACAATATGTAGTGATTTTCATGAATGGAAAGATCTTGAATTACTGATGATGCCTAGTTTAGAAGAATATGCATATGTCATCGAGAAAATTGGAAGGAGAGTTGCAAAAACATTTCTGAGCTCAAGATTATAACTCCCTGCGATATATTATTTACATCTGCACTGGTATCATTTCTTCCAAATTTGAAAGTGTTGAGTGTGAGGTGTACAGAGTTATCTAAACCTGCTTTCGTTATTCTTTTGGAGTGGTTAAAAAGTTGAAAGTGTTCAACATATCGCATTACATAATTACTGAATACCTTCCTCCACCCGCGCTAATGAAAATTTTGACCGAGCTTGATGAATTCATTCTGGAAAAAACGTCTAGGTTAGACAAATTCCTAACCTGCATGAGTGACTCGTGCGTCATGTGTCAGCACACTCGAAATGATAAAGGGTTCATGAAGTGGTACAAGTATGCAGACCTCTGGAAAATGGATGAGGTGTAGTCTCTTGTAATTTGAAAACTTTAAGAATATTTTGCTTCATTAGTTGAAGGTACAGTACAATGTGTGCAAAACTTGTGTATGAAACACAATTAAACCTTGATTTTATGTATTCTTTATCTATTTATGTATGTATGTATTCACAAGTGTTGTTGACAAGCATTTGGGAGTATAAAGTAATTTTTTTTAAAAGCACTTTTGAAAAAAAAACACCTAGTCAAAATAAGTTAGATTTTAGAAATTTGACCAAACATATTATTACTCTTCTACATCGTTTTGCGAGTTTTGTGCATAAACTCCTTGGAGGAAGATGACATGTTATGTGAACATCACTTAAAAGGCTCTTTTAAAGAGTTTCAACTGACATTATATGTAAATTTTTACTTTTTACGTTTGAGTAAATTAGGTTAAAATAATCCCAAATTATTACCATTTTGCTAATTCAAACCCAAATGATAAAATATTCTCCAAACCCTATGAACAATCATGAATTCATTGGGTAAGGTGGACTCATTTTAAGATATTTTATTTTCTTTCCTTATGCGTTTCACATCAAATTATTTCAATATTTTAGTACACATTCAACTAGGGGGTTTCCAATTTAAAGAGAATTATAGCCCATGAGGTAATAAAAATAATTAATAATTTAAATATGAAACTGTAAAATGAGAGTAATAATTGAGATCTTTTTAAATCTATTCGTTCTATTAACTATGTTATTGTAACTTCCGAGAAGTCTAAAATCCATATCAGATTTAAAGGTTCATAAGTTAAGTTTGCAGAAAATTATGGGATCGACGAGCAGCATTTACGGGTTGTAGATGGAACCACGGATCGTAGATAAGGCTTGTAGAATCAACTTCAGAAGCAGGATGATTAGCTTGAGTTTGATGAGGCAAGTTTACGAATCATAAAACCCTTTGTGGGTCATAGATGATCTCGTATATCAAGTCCTGAAACTTGATATTTGATCTGACTTTTACAATTGATACTTATCGTGACCAACGACACTAACCTACGGTATGAGTGTCTATAATTGTCGATAGTATAGTAACCCAACAAAAGGTTGGGGTCGTGTCCCAAGGGAGTGGTTTTGAGAATTGATAGAAAAATAAAATTAAGCTCTAACTAGTCGTAGCTTAAGACATTAACGATTAAAAACATAGTAAATTAAAGGGGGAGACACAAAAGTGTCAAAAATCGATTTGGGAGTTTTGTTACAAGTAGTAAAAATAGAAAAAATTAACAAGAAAATCACGTATGAGGAAATGTTCTTAGGGTGTGACCGCAATACAAGTTGAGATAAATCATTGGGTACATGCTTTCAATAGAAAATTTGCAAGATAATAGTGACTAGGCTAAGTTTTAGATGGAAATAAGTTCCCTCTCGGGGAACTTACCCCATTTCAAATGGGTTCCTCTCAGACACCTATTTGCCTCATCAAGACCTGCCTACGCCTTACCCCACTAAATTTCTCGATCTGAGTGTTAGGATATGGGACTAGGGCTCACCCTCATGTTGACCCACTCCTTAGGCCATCACTCTAGTGGTCTTGGTTTCGCAACCTCCCTCTCGGGCAAGCCGAAAACACATGGGTGGTTTTGTATTTGAAACTACAAACCCATTAAATTCAACCACAGCCACTAGGTGAAATCACCATTAAAATACATCTATCCTATCAGCAAGCAAGACCCAACAACAATATCAACACATATTTGCTAAATCATACCCCAAGAATGGGTCTCTTTAGCCACACATCAAGAAATAACAAAATACACCTAAAATGATACTAAAATCAAATGGGTATGAGAAATTAAACCTTTATTTAAGCAAAGGAAGAAGAATGGAGAAGATCCACTTCCAACTTGGGGAAGATGAAATCTTTCTCTTTACGAGTCTCCCACAAAACCCTCTCCAAACTTGAGAGAAAATATCTAAAAAGGTACTATTCTATTCGGAAAAATATAATAATGCTTCGGAACTTGTAAATTTAATAAAGAGTTTAGTATTAATAGCCATCAGAAATTTGTGCAGGCGGATAGTTCGGCGAAGTTAGTCGAGTCCGCCGAATGACTCGGCGACTCGCCCTTTCTCTGTCTCATCACCGTTGAGTGCTTGCCTGCAACATCTTCACGTTCTGGACCATTGAGCGGTATAGTACTGTTTCGCGGAACTATTCAGCGAAGTGTCGATTGCTCCTTTCATCACCTTTTTTATCCTCTTCCTTCAGGGCTTGACATACTGGAACAAAGGGTGGAGTCTGTCCTTTACACGAATCGCCAAAGGTTTTTGGCGATGCTTAGGCTTCAACTTCTTCATTCTTTTCAGCCTTTTTGTTTCTTTTTGTGCCTAAGTGTCCATGCTTCCACTAAAATTTCAAATGCCTGAAACTTAAGAGTTTTCATCAGATATTGAGACAAAATAATCATTCGAGGACACTATTTCTATCAAAATAAAGATCTAAATGAGTCCAATTTGTGGACTCATCAACACCCCCAACTTAAACTTTTGCTTGTTCTCAAGCAAACTTGAGTTCAGCCGTTCAAAAAGGGTGTCTCAAGCAGTGCTACACAAGACTCAATCATGAGTGTACACAACAAGACTCAATTTACTTATGCAAGGATCAATAGTGTACTCAAAGATTCAAGTTGTGACGCACCATTACCAAAGATTCTCATGCTCGCAATACTTGCTACTTGTGCAAGTTTAAGCTTAACAAAAAGTATCTAAATGCCCTCACATGAAGAATGATTCCATATTCACACACAGAGGTTAATCAATTCAAGATAACGAATCTGATGCAACGATCACACTCAAAAAGAGGAACACAATGCATGTTTTCACCCATAGGTTTACCCTTATTTTCCAATCGACTTTCGATTCGGTTTACTCAAGATCAAAAAGGTCTTTCTAAGGCTTGTAATGGGGATGAGTGCAAAGGTATGGTCATTTAGGCTCAATGACTCCTTCTTCGTGGGATGTGGTATTCTCAAGGCATTCCCTTCTTTTCATTTATCGATTCTTTTTCTAGTTCTTCTAAGTCACCTTTTTATTCACCCTCGTGGATTGCTTAGAAACCCGGTTATTGTTTTATATATTTTTTATTTATTTATTTGGGTTTCCACTTGTGCAATACCATGGGTTAGGGAGGACTTTTTCTTGCACTTCTTGACTTCTCCTTTTCCTTTTCACCACACCCCCCAACTTAGGCTTTTTGCCTAAGTTGGCTTTTCGCTAAACCACAATTGGAGAGGATTGTAGGTAGTGGTTCAAGTAAGGTCTAGGTTTCATCAAGGTTCTTCCAAAGAAAGGTAAGACTCAAAAGGTGTTCAAAAGAGTTTCACACGCTCACGGATAGGCCATAAAAGAGGTATATGTCAAATTTGGCTCACACTCTTTAAAATTGCCTAAGATCATATCAAGAGGACACATTTCTAAATCAATCAGACTAACATGGCCAATTCTAGGTTTATTCATGCATGGTTCAAAACAAGTTAACCACACAAGGCATCGACACTTAAGTCAAACAAGACTACACACTTTCGCTAGTGTGCAATGTTCATTACAAGAGAATCAATTCGATAAATGGCTAATCACAACGAGATGCAAAGAGTTCACATATTGTCTATGCAACTTCATTTGGCCTTATTGTAGCCGTACATTCATGTTTGTTCAATTGAGAGCACTATTCAAGTCATCGGTATTGGTCGAAACCGAGACTCAATTTTTTGCGAAAGAAAAGCCACAATTAACTCACAAAGGGTGGCAAAAATGTGCGAAAAATTCAAATTTTTTTGGAAGGGTCAAAATCATTTGCAATTAAAAACAAAAGAGATCCATGAGCTCAAACATCCACGAAAAGCAGTGTAAACACAATTTTAAATAGAACAACCCAAATATATACAAAACACGAATCACAAATAGCACACAAAAGGTGAGCCTCACCCCACCACCAATAAAAGTGTTTGTCCTCAAATGTAAATAATACAGTATCCAAAAGGCAAAGTAAAGAAAGATATGACATAGAAAGAGGTATAGAGGGATCTTGTCTATGCAATCTCTCTATATGTCAGGGCCTCAGTGGCTGATGGGGCAATCTCTATATGGGCATCAGTACCCGGAGTGACCACCCGAAGGGCCAGGATCCCGTAGCAAGAGACTGTTCTAAGAAGCTTGCACAGTAACATTTATCATTTTATCTTCAGTCTCGGCTATGTCATCCATTGTAACTTCCTCAAACATCTCTTCGTTAGTTTCTGCCTTTGGTTCAGGTTCGACTGTATGCTCTCTTCCATCTCCATGCCCTGCGGTAATCATAGGTATTTCAGGCATACCTGGAGTCTTTACTATTCCAAAAACCATGGATACATCGGTGGACTTCATGTGGTCTATATCTTTTCGTAGTTCAGCAATGGCAGCTTTTAAAGTTGTCACCTCCTCTGTGAACCCTTGGTTATGCTCGCACACCGCTATTATTGCCGTTAGGGCATCAATGGTAGTGCTCAAAGGTGTCACAGCATCAGTCAAGGCAATCCGGATCATGTCTGGAAAAGAGACCTCTAGGTTCGCAGCTCAACGATCAGCAGAAAGAGCCAGCTGTCCCATCCGGAGTAGAGAAGCCTAGGTGAGTGGAAGTCGGGAATCAGCAACAACAGTGGTGGGTTTTGGCGATTGTGCAGCGACAGAAGAACCTGGAGAATCAGCGTGAGTAACAATGGCAATGGATATACCTGAAGGTCCAATGGTCGGATGTGTCTCTGCAGGTGATGATTTTGTCTTTACTATCTTCATCGATGCAGCCTTTTTCTTTTCTGCCTTATCATTAAGATACTCGGCTTTGACCCTTCGGATATTGGTAGAGGCTGTGGGCATCACTTCTACGTCCTTCCTGACATCCTGAGGCACCTGGGCTTGTTTGCACAATTCTGTGATCAAGACTGGAAATGGAAGTGAGGTTCGGCTCTGTCTTGCACGCATGAGTATCTCTGAAGCAATGATTGTACCCAAGTTTATCTGAGTCTCCTCTATGACACAACCCAGGAAGGTTGCCTTGGCAAGGCGAAGGATCGACTCATTTTGGGATGGCATAATTGTGTTGCTGATAAGACCGTACCAGAACCTTACGGCTATGTTTAACTCTTTCTTTTCAATCAGAACTCCTTCCGCCTCCCACTTTGGAGTTTCATCTGCAATTAGTTGGGTTAACCACTCTTTCCTCTCTTCCAGCTTCTTTGTTCTAATTAGATACTGGCAGTGATCCCCCAATATTTGTGGGCAAGCCCAAGACTGCGTTGATTTCCTCATTATCACACTTCACTCTCCTGTCTCTGACAACCACATAGCTATCTTCTCTGAAGGTTGCTGCTATTTGCTTTTGCTGGGGTATTAGTGCACATTATGTACTGTAGAACTCTCTTACCCAGTTTGGAATATAAGGGCCATGGGGTCTAGTGATGATTTGGAACTTGTAGTATTTGAGACATTACATTATCTTTGGATATCTATCTATAACCCCGTCTATGGACAGACGCTTTTCTTCCAGAATTGTCCTCAATCCCTCAGCCTTTTCTTGATTTTGATTTTGACTGAGGACCTTGTACGAGAGGTGATAATACTAGTGTTAGTGCTGGAACTGGAGGTGCAGTAATTGTAGGCTGGGGAGTCTTGGCCCTGGGTGAATCATTCCACCTCTTAACTCGTCGCTAAGCCCTGTCTGATAATTCAAAGGCCTTGTGTTTGCCTTACCCTTTCTCGCATGTTTTGGAAAGTTTAGGAACTTTGCTTCTGAATATATCTGCATCCTTGCTCATTGTAATCCCTTTTGTTCTATCTTGGGGTGGCTTGCTTCTTCCTCCAACTTTAGATTTAGCCATTTATGCAAAGAATTCTAAAGAAGTTAGAACAACTACATCGAGTTTTAGAGAAACACAATTTCAGCTGGATTTGCCGAATAGCTTGGCGAAACGCCGAAGGGTTCAGCGAGTTCGCCTTAGCGCTTTGAATAATCTGAATTCATCAGAAAGGCACATCACATGACATTGGATAAAATTACTTGAAATGAGAGCATCCATACCAAAATTAAATGCAGGGTTTGGAGAGCCAACCTTTTATGAAGATTGGATCAAGCAGTCGGTTATTACAGATCCAGCACTACTCAAACAGCTAAAATACTTACGTTTTGCAAAAATTCTGAAAATACTAAGAAGGTGCGATTTTTGTGAGAATCAGGAATGAGGAGTATGAAAAAAAATTGAAAGATAAGGCTCGTGGTTTTATAAATCCCATCCAGATCTAACCCATTCGGCGACATTATTTGGATTTTCTTAGCTACTCGGCGATCCGCCGAGTGTTCATCTACCTCGCCGAGTTTTACAGGACCGTTAACCAAAGTGAGGATCCAAACGGCCGTCTTTGTAGCGGTCGCCGATTTAATCGGCGTTTCGCCAATTGGATTTGAGTAATTCATCCTGTACTTTTCACAAACTTTGCATGCTCCATTCCAACAAAATCAAAACACCTTTATTTCAAAAATAACAAACTTAAAGTAGTTAAGGGTTTTGGGTTGCCTCCCAAACAGCGCCTTAGTTAACGTTGTGGCACGACGCAAGTGAGCACCTAACTTTCACTTTTGGAGTCGGCCAAAACATCATTTGGCCACCCCTTGTCTTGTGCCTGACGGAGATCAGGCATTATGTGACCCAAGAGAGTTTCAATTAGTTAGATAGATCTAGAGTGAGAACTGCTAATCTGATTTAGCGCCTCTACATTTTCTCTAATCTTCTCTAGCACTCTATCTTGTTCATTTAGCTTTTGAAGGATGGTTAATAACATATCTTCGATATGTTTATTTTCAATGTCCATTGATCTGCCGTGGTTAGTAGGTAGTCTGCATTTGCTCTTCTCTTTGGACATCACTTCCAGTTCCTCGACCTTTTGGGTCAAGTTGTTCATCTGACCTAGGAAAATGATTAAATGTTGGTCCTTCTCAGTATCCTTGTTGGTTTTAGCCACAAGGTCAAGGAATTTGGCTGCGGTCTCGTAGGAGTATTTATCGTGACCGCCTGGCATAATTCGATAGATTAACTCTCTGTTTTCGAGACTTAGACCCCTATAAAAGCATTCCAGTAGAACTAAATCATGGATTTCATGAGTTGGGCATTGTATCAATAGTGTTTTAAACCTCAGCCATGACTCATGAAAAATTTCTCCTCTTAGATGATTGAAGTTCAGGATGTGATCTCTGGATCTCATCACTTCTACTTGGAGGTGCTCTATTGGTCCACCATCCCCATCATGTATACTCGTTATCCTGTCTCAACACACAACACACAGATAAAACTAAAAATTAGGTAAATAGACTACGATTAAGAATAACAAAAATTCCACTAATCTAACAATTCACAAATAACACCACTCTCCGGAAGTGGCGCCATTTTGAAGCTTATCGTAACTAACAACACTAACCTACGGTATGAGTATCTACGATCATCATAGTATAGTAACCCAACTAAAGGTTGGGGTCGTGTCCCAAGGGAGTGGTTTTGAGAATTGATAGAAAAATAAAATTAAGCTCTAACTAATCATAGCTAAAGACATTAACGATTAAAAACATAGTAAATTAAAGGGGGAGACACAAAGGTGTCAAATATCGATTTGGTATGAGTGTCTACGATCATCATAGTATAGTAACCCAACTAAAGGTTGGGGTCGTGTCCCAATGGAGTGGTTTTGAGAATTGATAGAAAAATAAAATTAAGCTCTAACTAATCATAGCTAAAGACATTAACGATTAAAAACATAGTAAATTAAAGGGGGAGACACAAAGGTGTCAAATATCGATTTGGTATGAGTGTCTACGATCATCATAGTATAGTAACCCAACTAAAGGTTGGGGTCGTGTCCCAATGGAGTGGTTTTGAGAATTGATAGAAAAATAAAATTAAGCTCTAACTAATCATAGCTAAAGACATTAACGATTAAAAACATAGTAAATTAAAGGGGGAGACACAAAGGTGTCAAATATCGATTTGGTATGAGTGTCTACGATCATCATAGTATAGTAACCCAACTAAAGGTTGGGGTCGTGTCCCAATGGAGTGGTTTTGAGAATTGATAGAAAAATAAAATTAAGCTCTAACTAATCATAGCTAAAGACATTAACGATTAAAAACATAGTAAATTAAAGGGGGAG
>JAJOOH010016264.1:0-18423 GCA_029582605.1 Solanum gracilifrons
CAGATGAAATTGAAAAAGGACAGTACCCTTAAGTTGTTTTTTCTTTTCTCTTTTTACATTTGTGGGGTGGGGTGGGGGGTTCCCTTGGTGCAAGGTTAAAAGTCACAACTATCAACCACCAAATTGCTTCTTTTTTTCCCCACTCTTTGGGTCGATGTCATGTCTGGTATAGGTGTAGATTTTAGACCATTAGGTTATGTCTAATTAATATCCAAGATTCAATCTTTTTCTTCTTTATTTCAAGGAAAAAGATCAACCTGAAGAGAGACAGAGAGACAGATTCAAGATTTAAATTTAAAGGTTCTTTGTATTGAATTCATTATATTTTCAAAGTTATTAGTTCATTTCTAATATTTATTGCAAATTTAGTAATTTTTTACTTCTAAATTCATGTTTCGCGTAGAAAGTATTGAGTTTAGATGAATGTTATACCAATACATTGAATTCGTGAAGATTAAGACTTTTGTCCGACTTTTGGTGGACATAGTTACTTGATACCTATATTAGTGTGACGTAGCAAATACCCTATAAAATTAGTTACCTCGCGTACAAACTAAACCTAGACACACCACAATTTATTTTTTTAAAAAAAGAATAAAAATTTGGGTCATGCATGCACCTAAGTGATGTTAAGTGAAATTGCCAAAAATATAACTTAAAAAATGTACTCCAATCTTCACTAGCATTTTTTTGTTTTGTTTCAAACATGGATTCCTAAACATGAATAGTGGAATAATGGTACATGGACCATGGCTCCATCATTGCTGTCCCTTGAAAATAGAAAATTGAAGACTCTAAGAGCCAAAGAATCCAAAGTCATTGATTTTTAGGGATGACTAATTTTCCATTTTCTACGGTGTCTATAGTCAACAAATTAATAAATATATTTTTAAAAAAATAAAAACTTGACTGCCTATCAAGAAAAAAAATTGTTGTTGATAAATGGATTTTGTTGGGCCAAACTATTCTGAAAATTGGATCAATGTTAGTTTTAATAGCCCAGCCTAGTTTGGGCCAAGTTAAGGGTCATTTGTTTGCATAAAGAGGACATTTAGTATCACCATTTAAATTTTGACCTTGCAAAAAAAGGGGTAAGAATAACCGTTTCGCGAAAATTTGGATTAAAATTTTTGGAGAGTCGTTAGGATTTTTTATTGATATTAAGTAAAACTTGTCATAGTAACAAGTTATGGTAATTATCGGGATTTTGGTCACAAGTTGTAAGGAATCGTTAAGAATTCAATCACAAGACTTGTTTTAACAAAGTTATGGAGATCGTCAAGATTTTGACCAATATCTCCAGCTTTAATTTGAGTGTTCTTTCTTGTTGTTATACTCTTGTATGGGATATCCTTTAATTTTTAGTCTTTACAAAAAAAAGAACGGTATTTTTCTATTTTTAAATAGGAATAAGGCACAAATATCCTCTAGACTATGACCGAAATCTCAGAGACATACCGTAATAAAACTAAGGTCCTATTACCTTCCTAAACTCATTTTTTAAAATAATTTTGTACATCTTTTGGCTTACGTGGCACACTCGGTGACTTCACGTGGCGCATGGGAGATGTTTGAATGCCACGTAAGTCTATGAGATTTCGATCAAAATCTAGAAGATAATATACTTGTGCCTTATCCCTTTTTAAAACATTTTAACTTTTAATTTACTCCCGATTTTGTCCTTAATGACAAGCTGTCAAGCTCTTTATAAACATAAAAATATCATAATATATGTAAGATCACAAATTTTAAGGCATTTCTATTATGTGTTGAACGTTTTTCTTTCTTAAATTTCATATTTAGTTCAATATTGACATATATATAATTTTATTAGGATCTTTTGCTTGTAGCTAGGTTAGGTAAAGTTTGGAAATATCTTGTACTATACCTAATTGTTTTATCACATGACAATCTGGTTAATGCCTGAGCATACTAAAAGTTATTGGTATAAGAAAACGTTTTTCTGTAAATGGGATTTTATGTGATGCGAATTTAAATAATGAATTTTATATGAGTATGAGATATCGATAAAAAGTATTGTCTAGCTGCATCCAAATAAAACACATTTATTGCATGTAACTGACAACCTTTATCATTTACATCATGTTCTTTCCTTTACCCTAACCATATATCATGTATGCATTACTAACAAAATAGTTGACAATCACATAAAACATAAATGGAAAAACAAACTACCCTCAGCTATCTGAAAGGATTCCTTCTCGACAATAGCGGAGCGAGAAATTTTATTAAGGGTGTCCAAGAATAATGGTGTGTGGCGGTCAAAATAAAAAAATAAATATTGTGTGATATTTGGGGTTCAAACTCGGTACTTCTTCATTCAAATGGACACCTATTACCACTACACCAGAAATATCTTTTGTCAAAAGTGTCCAATTTAAATATATATCCTTTAAATATAGAATTTGACATATATATACAACGCCACTGCTCTCAAACATCTCCCGATCATAATCTAATTTCCACAATCACCTTCCCCAAGAGAATACATAGCAAACATCGATCATAGTGTCAACAATAGCTAATTAAGTCCATCATCAACCTAAACCACAACTAACTACACATTCATCTGCCCAAACTCCGTCCTGAAGGCATGTACATGCAATCTCTCGACAATTTACAAGATAATATATAAGTAAAGACGGATCTAACTACTCGGTTAAGAAAATTTAGCCTACCTAGACGTCAAATAAATGTTGAAAAACACTGAAAATGAACTTCTGGCTCCACGAGGGTGAATCGGAACAGACTTAGACCGAGAATTCATGAATTTTGACCTTCTTTGTATCGAAATTCAACTCCTCGATTGTTCCCGAGCCTAGAGCTACTTACGAATTTTTTTTAGAGTAACCTTCATTGTTTTATTAATGAAAAGTGGGAGGAAAAATAAAAGAATTCATGTTTTTCGAGTTTCTACCCCTACTATAGCAGCTGACATGTTGCTATAGTGCCGCCGTCATAGCGGAAATACATCCACTATGGCAAAATGACGTCAGCCCAATTAATTTTTAAATTCCTAAATTTTTGACGTGTGCCTCAAATTTTAAATTGGCACCGTATCTAAAATTTTGTAGGACTCTACACCAGATGACTTGAATAATGATGGTTTAGACTTAGATCCTTACATTTTTCTTTTTAAAAAATAATTTATCTAATGATGTGGCCGAAACATAATTGGACATGTGTAGAAAATCATTTTGCAAACTGGAAACTGTTTTTGGTTAACAAATAATGAGCTAGAATAGCCTTTTATCAAAGTTCGATAGCATATTTGAATTTTTTTTCTCTTTTATGATGAACTAAATAATATAGTATTCATATCCTTATAAAAATTACTAATAACATAATTCTTAGGTACTATAAAATCGTCAAATCATAATAAGATATGAAAATTCGTCACTGAAAAGTAATAATAAAGAAGAACAACGAGTAACTAACTATTTTTTATATATAATTGGATGACCATCTTTTGTATATACTACTTACTCAGATCAAATCTCTAAATTATTTTCCTAGTATTAAAAAGTTTGACTCAAAAAATCTGGTCAGAAGAAGACCAAATCATTGACTACATGTATTTCAAAATGATAATATCCAGCTTGATATCTAATATATTTAATTACATGCCAAAAATAGTTACTACAAACAAATTAGTATTCTCTAATTCAAAATATTCAAAAATTTACAAATCTGAATTTCCCTATAAATAGTAGTCAATCCTAAGCAAAGATACCACCACTCAGTAACATAGTTATTTCATCCCCTCCCAAACAAACATATTTCTCCTCCTCTTTAGCCATGGATAGAAAGAAAGTGAAGTTTGTTTTCGTTGAAAGTAAATTGACAAAGAAGTCCCATACAAGAAAAGATAGAAAGAGTACTTGAAAAAGACTCATGAACTAACACATTCTGTAGTACTTAAATGACTACAATAATCTATAGTTTTTACCACGATGAACTTGTGGTGTTGTTACACAGTTTAAGAATCTTTTCGCGTTGGTCCAGTAAAAACTTATGGTGGTAAAAGAACTCCAAGCAAAAAATTGGAAAGATGGTGGAACAACCGCCTAGGGAAGGAAGAAATCATGAACACATAATTATATGACGTGTTGAAGGGAATGTCAAAGAGAGTGTTTTTTCCCTTCAACACTTCATGCATTAGGTTCGTAATTTCCTTCTTTACCCTACACAATCGTTCCTTCATCTTTTCAATCATTTGTTTGGTGAAATCTTTTATTGTCAACACGCTCTTTTAGAAAACAAATGTTTGAAGATTCTTAAACTTTGTAAAAAAGAATTAATTATGGCTTCATGATTTTGTTACACGACAGGTTCATTGTGGTAAGATCTATAGATGACCGTATCCATATTATTACCACAGAGTGTGCTAAGTTCTTGAGCTTTTTTCAAGAACATATTCTGTCTTTTTTTATGAGTCTTCCTTATCATTTTTCTTACAATGAAAGCAACTTTTACTTTCTTTTTAGCTGTAGCTAAAGAGAAATATGTTTGTTGAAGTGAAGCAAATGGTTATGTTATTGATTTCCTTCTTGCTTAGGTTTGACTCCTATTTATAGGGAATGATGACTTCATAGCAGTTCTTTCACCCGCTTCTACTAAAAGATATCATCCATTGTTTCATTAAGTGGCTCATTTGAGGACTCTTCCTCAAATGGTTCCTTTTGTGGACTCCTCTTAGGTTTCTCTTTTTTCTTTACAAAATTTTTATCTAGTGGTTTAATAATTATATTTGTCTAGGTGGTAGTGTACAACATTGTGTCGATTGTAATATTATCATTTTCATATAATCGATGTATTCATTTGTGTTTAGGTGATCATACCTTATTATTGTGTTATGATTTCTTGTTATCACGATCCCGATCTATCGTGCATATCACCTATACTAACCATCAATTGGAGAACTAACTAACAACTAACACACAGTTCATGAAGCAACAAAAATAAACAATTTTTAATTCTAAAACAAGCTTTCATAATTAAAAATTAAAATCAAAATCACAGAAAGCACCCCTTAGAATTTGAAATTTGTGTATCAAAAAATTTAATTCCTCTAAAAATGGAGATGCAACTCCGAAATAAATATAGTTTAAGTCTAAAAATGGACGAGAGAAAAAGGAGGAATCCATAGCAGCCTGAAACAAGCAACTCACCCTTGGGTTTAGAAAACACTAGGATTACAGTTGTGGTCGCAAAACAACAGTCGAAATATGTCATGTACTCAACAAAGAAAAAGTAAGTAAACTATCAGTACACACAAAATTCACAGTATGCAAGTTGAATCATTGGTCAATTCTAATTATACGAAATATGAACATGTAACCACAACTTAATAAAACATATAACATACAATTATAGCCACAATCATAAACATAACCTGAATTCCCAGTCCTTACCCTCAATTGACATTTACAATAAACATGAACAATTTCATTACAACAAGTCAATTATGTTCTCTCATGAAACTCACACACACAAAAAACATTCAACGTACCAGGTGTGGTATCCAAGCCAATCAAAAAATATTATGTATCAGGTGTGGTATCTGAGTCAATCGTTAAAACATACTAGGCGTGGTATTCGAGCCAATCAACTATCACACATCACAATTACAATCACAATGAATTAATATCACACTTGTACACCCAAGTAAACACATTCATTGCATGCGATTGACCACAATAAACATTTTATTTTATACTCCTTCCATTTGCCCAACAATACATTATGCATAAAGTACTAACGAACCTGTTAACAAACACATATAACTTAAATGAGAAACAAACAACCATCATCTACCTTAAATCAAGCTTAGAATGCTCTAAAAACTTGAGCTTTTCCTTCCTTATGATGCCTAGCTTGCATCGAAATACTCAAATTATACCAAATCTCAAACTATAGGCCAATTTCATGATAAATATACTCCAACTGGGGGGTTTCCACCATTATACCAACTAAAATCTCCCCTAAATGTAATCACCATAGATTTCAAGGCCTAAGAATCAAACTACTAAGCTAAGAGAGTAATTTATTTACCTTCACCGATGATAATAATGAAAAGCAGATGAAATTCGCCATAGGTCGTCCTTGTTTTTCACCAAATGAAATTTCCAAATAATGAGCGGTTTTGAGAATTTTCAACATTTGTTTTGACTAACCCTGCTTTAGCGGCCTAATACCGTTGTAGCCGGATCTCCAAATATAGCAGAAATTAATTTCACTGCTATAACAATGTGTCACCCGCTATAGCGTCTTGCATGGGATATAAAGTCATAAATCTCCCAAAAAGTGTCCATTTTGCAACATACCCTCAAACCTTGACATTCTAAACCATCCCCTTCACACCAAGTTCGATACCAAGAGTTCTACTTATCTGAATTCACTTCCAAAAACTTTTTATGGACTCTCTAATATCGTAGCAACAAGGAAATAAACTCCACTTAGACGCTTCACCCAATTCTTTTTCCAGATTTTTCTTGACTTCACCTCACTCAAATTCCGTCCAAGCCTAGCCTAGCCTGAAATTTTTATCTCACTACTCCAAAAGTTATCTCCCTGATTTTCTTTCACTGATAGCCTCACCCATAACAATCGGAAGGTTCATTACACTTACATATATGCTCTATACTATTTTGCTATTAGTTGCTATATTTCTCTCCACCATCGTTTTTCTTTTAATTATTGCTTTCATTTACTTGAGCCAATGGTCTTTCAGATAACATTTCTACCTCGAAGTGGTAATGATAAGGCTTACGTACACTATATTCTCTTCATACCCCATTTTATGATATTTCACTAAATATGTTGTTTTTTTTCTTCAATACCTTAACAAGTGAATCTTATAAGGGCTGCTCATGTAATGACCCCTCCAACAACAATGACTTCTCCACTGTCTTCACTAATCCTGGCTTTTTCAATACCCACTTCAGTGTTCTCTACAGTGACACCATTAATGGACCCCATGGGTGGAGCTACGACGGTGTCACTATTTCTAGTTAGACACCCTTCGTTGAGAAATTCGACGATATATATCTACGTCAAATTTTAATTTCTATTGGTATATATACTATTTTGAATACCCATACAACAAATAGATTCCAGTAGCGCAGTGGTGATGCATTGAATAATTCACACATGATACCAAGGTTCGAATTATGTTTCGTTCACTGTTTAAAGAAATTGTACACAAATTCTATAGTGTTTAGAGCTAATTACATCCTATCCATAGTCTTTTTCAAATTAAAAAAATCCATTAAATTTGGTGAAATTTAGATACATTCCAAAACGTCCCGATGCATCACGTCTCAATTTCGGATACATCTGTTTCAATACATCACGTGCGTCCTGATATATCACGATGTATCCGAGCGATACATCATAAGTGATGTATTCAAAAACATGAGAGAGTAGAAATTTTTGTAATTTTTTCAAATGGTAGAAAATTTTAGAGAATATAGTAAATAAGTTAAGTATTTAGGTAATTTTTCATTTTTTTAAAATTTTAGTCTCCTTAATTCTATACTTCAAATCTATAACATCTTAAAAAGCGCAACTTTGATGTGAAATGAGTAATAGCTTGATGGCAATTGGGTGTTAAAGTATCCAAGAGTGAATCGCTATAGGATTACATTTTTTCTTGAATTTACTAACAAAAGTTTGGTTTCTAGCTACGCTATTGATGGAAACCAAAATAAAAATAAAAAATGCCTGAACATACATTTTGTGGCCTCCTTTTTATTTTTAGAAAATGAATAAGAATCAACCCTTTGGCTTGCTTTCTTTTTTGAATTTGTGGGTGGACATTTTTTATTCTTAATATTTATCAGTAATACATAACAGAAATAGTTCTTTAACGTACGGCCACAATAAATAGAAATAAGGAAAAAATGTTTAAAATATCCCTCAACTTTTATTTATGATTTAACTTTATTCTTATCGTTAAAATAAAGTTGTTCTTATCCTCATAGTTATTATACTTGTCACCCGTATCCCTCAATTGGATGAAAAATTTCAAATTAATTAAAATTACCCAAAGTTTTTTTAAAAAAAAATCGTCACCCTAATCTAATCCGCCCCGACCCATTTTTAAGTAAAGAATGACCCAAACAAATATAACCCATGAAAGATATTGGATTTTTTCTTGGGAGTGGAGTTGCAATTTGAACGTCAAAGAAGGCTGATTCACAATTGCCATTTCTATACGGGTGACAGGATAATAATGGCAAGGATAACAACAATTTCATTTTTCATTTTTCGCTAATGGTAAAGTTAACTAATAAATGAAAGCTGAAGGATATTTTTGAACCTTTTAGCTAGAAAATAATAATAATTACTTATATATATTGATTGTGCATTTAAAATATTTTGAATTTACCTTTACGTAAGAAAAGGTTTAGCAAGATGTGGTGAAATTTCACTTGAAAAAAAAGGCTTGATATACTCCTCAACTTTACTATTTAGAGATTATATATCCTTCGTTATAAAATTAACTCATATATACTATTATCGTCACACAAATAGCCAAGTGTATCATTATCATTGCCAAATAGCCTAGAAATACCTTTTTTTTCGTCTAACATAACTTTAAAAATTAGTTTTTTAAAATTATTTATTAAAAAATATTATGGTGGCTATGGCATATTGTTTTGACTCTTTTTAATGAGAAATCAATTAATCATAAGGATAAGACTCATGTTCGTGAACACGTTTGCATAGCGTAATATCCATTCTTTTAGATGAGTACGTAATTACTTAATTCACTTGTGACTTGTCCTTAATCCTTGTTTAACTTGTTTTAATTTTCCATTGGCTAATCTTTAAATTAATCATTATTTTACGATTGGAAGTAAACATGATCTTTAGCCTTTTCTTACTCTAAACTTGAGATTATGTAATTGTAATTATATTTCTAGTAAATAAATACATGATATCTACGCTTTAGAAACTTGTTAATCAATACAATATAGTATATTTTAATTACTGGCAGAATTAATTAGTATATATATACTAATGCATATAATATATTTGATCAAATACTTTAGTCTTTAATACTTAAATATACTATTATTACAAATTATACAAATATTTTCATCATTAAAATATTTTTCTTTTTCATATAAAGTGTGATTAAACTTAGAATTTGACAAATATATTTTAATAATATCAAATGCTATTATAGTTATATAATAGTGATCGTTATAGTTATAATGGACTCCTCCCTTAACTTGATGTCTCAAGTTTAAGTCCTGAATATGACATTTTTTTTGTATGGAGTTTTTTTCCCTGATTGAACCCTACGCAACGTGAGTTCAGAATAATTGGACTATAATATAATTACCGGGGATATTATTGAAATGAAAAAATAAAATTAAAATAGTCGAGATCCAACACAACTTTGAATATCATGAGTTTAAAATTATAACAAGATAGTCTCATTAAATAAAATAAATTTAATTTTTCAATTATTAGGAAATATTTAAGTGTCAAAATTGGCTTCAATTTAATCGGAATATTTCACAGTGGCAACTTCCGTGTGCAGCTCAAATTAGTCTCCATTTTTTCCGATCAGTTTCCGATCAACGATGAAGATCATGGTAGCCATCAAACGTGTTGTTGATTACGCCGTCAAAATCCGAGTTAAACCCGACAAGGTACATCTTCACAATTTTTTTTCATTTTTTTTGGAATATATTTTGTTAAATTTCACAAAATTTGAACACTGAATTGATTGGGTATATAGGATTTATACAGTGGACCCAGTTGGATTAGGGTTTAAGGCGTAGTGAATTGATTTTTTTTGTTGTTGAATTTTGATTTGAACTGTCAGAGTGGTGTAGAGATGAAAAATGTGAAGATGTCGATGAACCCATTTTGTGAAATAGCTTTGGAAGAAGCTTTGCGGGTCAGAGAATCGGGTTTGGCTTCAGAGGTGGTGGCTGTTAGTATTGGGCCAGTTCAGTTTACGGAGACTTTACGAACTGGGTTAGCTATGGGAGCAGACAGGGCAATCCTTGTAGAAGCGCCTGAGAATATTTATCCACTTACAATTGCTAAGATTCTTAAAGCTCTTGTTGATGTTGAAAAGCCTGGTCTTCTTTTTCTTGGCAAACAGGTTAGCTTTAATTTAAAGATGTGAGCTTTTATTCTGCTTTTGTGTTCTGATCTGAATAACTTCCTGTTAGAGCTGAGGGTCTGTCGAAAACAGCCTCTCTACCCCATAAAGGTAGGGGTAAGGTCTACATACATACTACCCGGTATGCTGTTGTTGTTATGAGCAAGTTCTTATATGCCAGATTACTTTAAAATCCAATGGTGGGCTTTGGATTAATCAGTATGTGTTGAATTCAAGTTATGTGATTGGTTAATTTGACTTAGGTGTGTGTTTGATATAGCAAAAACTGTTTCTCGTGGATAAATGTGAAGATTTTCTCTTAGGGAAGTATGCTTTGGATCATGTCCCGTGTTTGGTTAGGTGTAAAAGTGAGTGGTGTATGCTAATCGTACGATGTGGAAGATAAGGTACAATGTTAGTGTTTTGATGATATTCTTTAGTATTAAAGATTGAGATAGTGTCTAGGAGTTGGTTTAAGCTACTGATATGAAGTAAGAGCTAGAGATATCTGTAAAAGAAAATGAATTCTGCGGATAAGTCATTTCCCCTTTTTGGGGAAAAATATTTCTTTTGATGCAAAATTTCAACAACTAGTGTAATCAAGCACTGAAAAATGAGTTTATTAAGAAAAAAAATATAGTTATGGCCATACCAAGCATGCCCTTAAGGTTTGACTGATGAGGTGTAAATGGATTGTTTTTTTATTTTAGTGGAGTTGCTAGCTATCTGCTTTCTTCATTCTGCTTCAGTTATTCAAATTATTCTTCTTTAGTTTCTATCAGTTTGTTTGTCTAATGTTGTTACTTTTGTGTAGGCAATTGACAATGATCAAAACCAGACAGGCCAAATGGTTGCAGGACTTCTCAAGTGGCCGCAGGGAACATTTGCCTCTAAGGTTGGTATCATTTCTGCGTAAGGGTGTGCAAACTAGTTAAAGAGATCAGAAAATTGTGATTCTGCAATCTCTCATTGGTCTAAGTTGGTTTATATCACCTCTAATTTGATATGCCTATTTTGAGTATGTCTTGGACATAGCGTCCAAGTATCCCGGGCTTTCAAACTGATTCTTTCGTTCGTTTCTCTATATCTTCCTCTTGAGCACCTCTTTAATCCGTGTGCTCATATTAAATCTAATCAGACATAACACTATATCTGTTTACCTTATTATCTCTATCATTTAGCTGTTTGCTTTATTAGACATGTAATCTTCAAATCGATGTTAATCTTAAAATAGGATTGCCTGATCTCATGCAATCTGTACTGTTTTTGGTATAAAAGAATTATAAAACAATCTGCAATCTTCCAAAGTCCATATTACTGTTTCAATTATGGTTTCTTTGCTATCATGTTCAGTTGGCTTGTTTAGGGCTGCAATCTCACTATGATATTTCTGTCAGGTTGTTCTCGACAAAGAAAAACAGGTAGCTACAGTGGACAGAGAAGTTGATGGTGGTATCGAGACATTGTGTTTGGATTTGCCTGCAGTAATCACGTAAGTCTCAACCAAGTTATTACAGACTTGCATGTTCACGAAGAAAATACTTGCATGTTCACGAAGAGACCACCTAGAAGCGTGTCTTCTGGATAAGAAAAAAAAAATGTGATTGTAGGTCTTTTGGGGCACATCTCAAAACAAATAGGATTTTAACTAATTTAATCTCAAATTAAAAGGCACAAGCTTCAACTCTTGTTTATATGATTGCTTTAGTTCTCTGATATTGAGTTATATACATGACAAGTCATGAAGAGGACTTCCACCAAAATAAATGTATAATCTGCCACCGTATTTTCCCCTTTGTTCAGTTTCCAAACTTTTTCTGCACCAGAAACAAATACTGCCTTAGTTTGGAAATCTGTGCTGTCAAACTATTTGGTCAGCTTGATTATAAGAATGCAGTTTACTATTACATTTAGTTTATTTCAAAGGTAAATGGTTAGATATCATAAGCAAGCCCGAAGTAGTCCTTAAAACTTTGGCCTCGTTCTAACTTCTAAGTTATTTAATATGCTTATGACATCAATAACATTCCTAATACTGAGAAAAACTCTATGCTTGTTACCGTTCAATGTTGAAGTGTCAATAGAATCAATCAATTTCATTGTTTTCTTAGTTTTCCAGGAGGTTAGAGAAGCAAATCTTTTGATGTAGTGAAATTCCAAAAGACTAATTTCATTGTTTTCTTAGTGGTATGGGGCTTTCGAGGCTTGACCAGTGATAATATTGTACCGTTAGGCCGATAAGTCTAAATCATTGCCACTGACAGGTGATCAAAACTATACTCAGCTACAATCTTATATATATAGATTGTCTTTGTGTCCTCTCTGCTCAAGTTGCTTGTGTTACCTTATTATCTGTGTACTTATGACTTCTTGATTGTGGAAACAGCACTGATCTGAGGCTGAATCAGCCACGATATGCAACACTCCCCAACATAATGAAAGCAAAGTCAAAGCCAATAAAGAAATTCACACTGCAAGACTTGAACGTTGAGATAAAATCTGATTTGGAAGTAGTTGAAGTAACCGAACCTCCCAAAAGGAAATCTGGTGTCATCCTTTCATCTGTGGATGAGCTGATTGACAAGCTGAAGAATGAAGCACGCGTAATTTGAGTACACTAACTATCGTTTCCTGAGCTGATTGACGATCTGAAGAAAAATGAAGCACGCGTAATTTGAGTGTGCTAACAGTTAGCTGCAAATTTCATCTCTTTTACACCAAGTGTTTGTCTTTGTATACTTTCAATAATGTGCAATGTTAATAACAATGATCACATAATGAAAAATATCTCCTATTTTCTTACATTTGGAATGTATCTTTTTGTTTTTTCCCTCCCCTTTTTATTAAAGCTAGAGATTCTTATGTACTATTTTCAAGTGAATTTTTGGGATTGTAAGTTGCTTTTGGGGTGTGTTCGGTACGAATGAAAATGTTTTTCATAGAAAATAAGTAGGTTTTTTACTTAATTTGTATTTGCTACGTTATTATAAAGATCTTATCCTAAAAACGTTTTATATACAAATACTATGGGAGGGTGGGTGTGGAGGGTAGAGGATGGCCAAAGGGTGCCACTCCTAATTCCTTTGGAACACTCAACTTTAGTTTTATCCAATTAAAATACAATTTCATTTTGAAAGTATTATCTCCGTTCACTTTTACAGTTCAGTTTGCAAAATGATAATTTATTGTTTATTTTCTCTATTACTTTTAAATTGTTGCAATTTTCTTTTTGAGAGTCAAATAATATGAATTTTGATTTTGATTTTAATTGTCATTACATTTTTCTTTTAAAATAATAATTTACCTAATGACGTGATCGAATCATAATTGAGCATGTGTAATAAATGACTTTTCAAACTCGTAACTGTTTTCGGTTAACAAATAATGACATAGATAAATCTTCTCTCAAACGAAAATGACATAGATAAATCAAAATTTTAAAGAATGTCATCAATGAGCCTTTTATCAAAGTTTGATAGCATATTTGAATTTTTTCTCTTTTATAATGAACGAAATAATATATTATTCATATCCTTATAAAAATTACTAATAAACTAATTCTTAGCTACTATAAAATCGTCAAATCATAATTAATTGCAAAAATTTCACTGAAAAGTGAAACTGTTAATAAAGAGTAACAATGATCAACTAACTATTTTTGATATAATTGGATGACCATTTTTTGTATATACTACTTGCTCAGATCAAATCTCTAAATTATTTTCCTAATATAAAAGTTTGACTACAAAAAATCTGGTCAGAACAAGACCAAATCATAGACTACATGTATTTCAAGATGATAACATCCAGCTAGATATCTAATACAACCCCATTAGGTTACATGCCAAAATAGTTACTACCGACAATTTAGCATTCTCTATTTCAAATTATTAATTTTTTTTGAATTTTCCCTATAAATAGAAGTCAATCCTAAGCAAAGAAACCACCACAACAGTGACAGTCATTTGATCCCTCCCAAACAAACACATTTCTCCTTCTAGCCATGAATAGAAATAAAGTTAAGTTTATTTTTGTTGAAAGTAAACTGACAAAGAAGTCTCGTACAAGAAAAGATAGAAAGAGTACTTGAAAAAGTTTCATGAACTAACACATTTTGTAGTATTGAAATGACTACAATAATCTATAGTCCTTACCACAAAGTGTGCTAATTTCTTGAACCTTTTTCAAGAACATATTCTATCTTTTTTTTATGAATCTTCCTTATCAGTTTTATTTTCAATGAAAGCAAGCTTTACTTTCTTTTAGCTATGACTAAAGAGAAATGTGTTTTTTTGGATGTGGATCAAATGGTTATGTTGTTGAGTACTTCCTTGCTCAGGTTTGATTCCTATTTGTAGGGAATGATGACTCCATGACAGTTATTTCATCCACTTTTACTAAAAGATCTCATCAATCGTTTCATCAGGTGGCTCATTTGAGGATTCCTCCTCAAATGGTTCCTTTTGTGGACTCCTCTTAGGTTCCTCTTTTTTTTTTTACAAATTTTTCCTCTAGTGGTTTCATAATTATATTTGGCTTGGTAAAGGTAGTATAAGCATCATGTCGATTGTAGTATTAGCATTTTCATATAATCAATGTATTTTGATATCATTTGTGTTTAGGTGATCACACCTTATTCTTGTGTTATGATTTTTTGTTGTCACGATCCCGATCTGTCGTGCATAGCTTTCATGATTAAAAATCAAAATCATAGTTTAAATCCTTTAAAAAATGAAGACGCAACTCCGAAATAAATATAGTTTTAAGTCTAAAGAATGGACGAGAAGAAAGGAGGAACCCATAATAGCCTGAAGCAAGCAGCTCACCCTTCGGTTTAGAAAACACTAGTATTACAATTGTGGTCGCAAAACAGACACCGAAATATATCCTGTATTTTACAAAAAAAGAGTAAGCGCAATATCAGTAGACAAAATTCACAGTGTACATGTCGAATCATTTGTCAGTTCCAATTATATAAAATATGAACATGTAACTACAACTTAATAAAACATATAACATACACTTATAGCCACAATCGTAAACATAACCCAAATTTCCAGTCCTCACCCTCAATTGACATTTATAATAAGCATGAATTACTTCATTACAACAAGTCAATTCGGCATCACATCAATATGAAAGAAATTAATTTATAGTACTTTTTGCATAATTTTTGAATATCAAATTTTTTATTTTAAAATATAAATTAATAGAATTCATTTTATCTTTGAAAATTAGTCAAATTAACTCTTAAAATATGAAATATGACAACTAAAAAGAGTAGAGGATCCTAATTTATTCTTGTTACTTAACTAGTCATTTTCCAAAAAAATATTATTCTATTTATTTCTTTTCCAGGTGTGTCAAATATATGTCAAACAATCCATTCTTAACTTTTAGACAAGACAAGGAAAAAAAATATTGGAATATCCTTGAACTTAACACAAACTATTTGTTTTGTTTTCGAATTATTGATAGCTTTAAAAATATTCTCTACTTGACTAATTAAGCTTAATACACCCTCGATCTGCCGCATAGTATAGTAAGTGGCCTCAAACTCTTGTAGAAGTATGAGACTTTTAATAAAAAGTCGAGAGAAGTGTAAAAAACAATCCTAATTTTGACGAAAATTTTGTAAAAAACAATCCTAATTTTGACGAAAATTTAGGGATGTATTTATTCATGTTACAAGATCGGGTGTGTATTAAAGTTCAATTGGTTAAATTAAAAAGTGATTTTAAGACTGTCAATAACAATTTGACGATGAAACTAATAATTCGCGACCAATTAAAATGTCGTTTTTTTCCATCATGTCACAGTGAAAAATGCGGCGCCACCAATAATTGGACGATCCATACTGACACGTGTCGAACAATTATTGGTTGCCTCTTCCGCCTCCGAATCATGACTTGTGACTCTTCTTTTTCCCTCTGCCGTCATCGTGATCTCAATCCTTTGAAAACTTTTTCTCCAGGAAAAAAAATTTCTATTGAATTTTAATCTCTAAATTTATCCAAATTCGGTTTAGTTTTTATTCGATTTGTCTAATTTCCCTTTTTGTTGGTTTGAGTTATCGAAATGGATCAATTTGATTCATTTCGAGATGTCAATTGGGACCTAATTGATATCAACAGCTTTATAGATGAAGAAGCGCCGATAGATTTCTTTTGGAACGATCAGACCCAGAATTTGAGGTATTTTTATTCATATCTAAAGCTTCGTTTTTACAATTAGATTGTAAAAAATCAATCTTTTTTATCTGGTTGTTTGATTTAATGTTAGTGCAGATTAATCTTGTTGGGTCTTTTTTATACGGCTTAATTTTAGAATGTGCGCAGGTCTTACCTTACCTTTATGGGATAGTGAGGCTGTTTCTAATAGATTCTTGATTCAAAAGTGTAATTTTAAGTTTATATAACAGAATAATATACTCAATGTAATTTCACGAGTGAGGTTTGAGGAGAGTAGGATGTAGCAGACCTTACCCTTACCTTTGTGGGTAGGGAGGCTGTTTCTGATAAAGCTCGGCTCAAAAGTATAATTTTCAAGTTTATACAATGACAACAACATATCTAGTGTAATTTTCAAGTTTATACAACGACAATAACATATCGAGTGTAATTTCATAAGTGGGGTCTGGGAAGGGTAGAATGTACCCAAACCTTACTCTACATTTGTTGGGGTAGAGAGGCTGATTCCGATAGACTCGATTCAAAAGTGTAATTTTCAAGTTTATACAACAACAACACACCTAGTGTAATCCCGTCTGGGGAGGATAGGATGTATGCAAATCTTACTCTACCTTTGTTGGGGTAGCGAGGTTGTTTCTGATAGATACTTTGCTCAAAGTGTAATTTTCAAGTTTATCGTGTAAAATATTTGATCTTTTTTATAGGCATTAACATATGTTCATTCAATTTATCTCTTAATGCAGCTTGATTTTGGTGGGCCTTTTTTATTTGAATTTATATGGCTTAATAATCTGTCATGATTTTTTCATATGCTTTTATACTGGCGAGTTCTCTTGTTGATTAGCATTATCACTTACTACAGCTTAATCTTGGTGGGTTTGTTTCCTTAATGTTATTTAAGAGAACCTTTCATGCATGTTAATTAGTCTTGCTGGTATAGATTCAAATAAATCTAATATTTACAAGTTCTTGCATGTCATGATATTTCATATTATCTCGAGATGCCAGATTGTTTGCTTGTTGAAGTTTCTTATGTTTTCATATGCTTGATGTAATGCTCATTTAGGTGTAACTTCCGAGCCTACTTTTCTCTGCTTTTCTGCTAGGGCTGCATCCTTTTCTTTCTTTTGAGTGGTTAAATTGTAAAGAGTGCTTGTTCAGTATGATCTGATGTATTTCTATAGTCGATGTTAGATTAAGTAAGCAGGGAGAGAGAAGTGAAAAATGATTTATTTTTTTTGGTTAGAATTAAGGTTGTCTAGTAGTGCTTCAGGATATAGGTAAAAATACTGGATTAGTGCATGAACTTATGCTTTCCTCTTTTTATTTTTCCTTTGTAATTGCACAATCATATCAGGTAGCTTTCCATTTAATTTTGATATGTAGAACTAGAAAATCTTTTTACTTTTGAAACTGCTGGAAGAAAAAGCTTGATTAGATCATGACTCATGAGATTATTTGCATCGTTGTAGGAAAAAAGTATGCAAGTTTATTGTTCACATGTATCTTGCTGTGAGAGGATTTATTCAATCATTTCCATAATAATCTCATTGTGCTCCTTAAATCCTTTGTCATATTAGATCAGAGCTGAATCTTGGACTTCCTGAATTTCCTTTTCTTCCTCTTATTGACTTGTCATGTTCAGTCCTCCTTCACCTCATTTCGCTTCTCTCCTGGAATGATCTCTGGTACCACATTATATTTCCTTTACTTGATGTCAGGAGAGATTTTACCACACTAGAGGAATTGTGTAAGAGATCATGAAATCTGACAAGTTCTGATTTGAATAGTTTGTAAGTCACTACCTCCATTTGTTGCATGAGAACATAAAAACAAATAATAAAGGTAGGTGGGAAATCATTTGGTTGTCTACAGTCTACACACTCTATCTCTAATAGATATAGCTAAAGGAGGATTGAAGAAAAGTGGTCTTTTCGAGAATTTTACTAGTTCAATAGTTGGAGAATTATTGTCTTTCTTTCCCTTGGGGGGGGGGGGGGGGGGGGGGGGGGGGGGGGGGGGGGGGGGGGGGGGGGGGGGGGGGGGGGGGGGGGGGGGGGGGGGGGGGGGGGGGGGGGGGGG